>PVJO010002102.1:0-152202 GCA_004026905.1 Hystrix cristata | reverse complement strand
TACTTGCAATCTTTTATACAACTGGGTACAGATGTGGAATTAGTAAAAGACAATACAGAGGTTGGGGATTTAGCTCAAGTGGTAGAGCACTTGTCTGGAAAGCGTGAAGCCCTGAGTTCGATCCCCAGCACCAAAAAAAAATAAAGAACAAGAAAAAGAAAAAGACAATACAGCAGAAGTACTCTGACTGAAAAAGTGAGATTACAACCAGAGGTCAGGCTGATAAATCTTTTATCTTCTATTCATTATCCCAAAACTCAGATGTCTGATTTGTATATTTAAAAGTGAAAAAGAGGAATTTTTAAAATTTCAAAATAACATAACTCTTAGTAACATGTTTGTGCTTTTATTTTTTAAAATAAAACAAGTAGGATATTTTCTATCCCTGAAGTCATACAAACATATTTGTATGGGGAAATGTAGAATATGTACTAGAACATTTTCATTATTCATGGTACTTGGGATGGAGCCCAAGGACAGTCTACCACTGAGCTACAGACTTGCTCTTTTATTGACTGACTGATGGACTGATTGGGTGCTAGGGATCAAACTCAGGCAAGTGCTCTACCATCTGAGCTAAATTCTCAACCTCCTTTTTATTTATTTTGAGACAGTTTCCTAGCCTCAAACTTGTGATCCTCGTGCCTCAGCCTCCCAAATAATGACCCTCATAATGTGCCACTACACCAAGCTTAAGCATTATTTATAATAACAAAAACCTAGAAACATGTATATTAGAAGGAGAATGGCTAAATTATACCACACTCATGTAAGATAATACTATGAAAAAAGTAAGAATTCTGGGTTATCAATACGGATAGATCTCAAAAATAGCACTGGATAAAAGGAAAAAATGTGAACTAATATGTATAATAGAAGTAAATATCAAATTTGAAAATATGAAAAATAATAGACAATACAAAAATAATACATTATATACATCATAACAAAAGTATGAACACATATGGGAGTGGTAAACTACAAATTTGGCATATACTTTTGAGTGATGGGGGAGTAGCGAAAGGATGGGAATGAGAATCTAATCTGCAGTACCCATTCAACTTTATTTTATTTATGGGTACTGGGGATTGAACCCAGGGCCTTCAGGCTGAGCTACAACCCCAGACTCCTTTACTTTTGAGATAGGGTCTTGTTACTTTGCCCAGGTTGGGCTTCAACTTGCAATCTTCCTGCCTCAGCCTTCCAGAGTGCTGGGATTACAGGCATGCCCCACCAAGTCTGGTTTCAATTTCGTATTTGAGACTCATTCAAATGATATATTGAAATGCATTTCAATTATTTGAACTCCTGTACACTATTATTCTATGAATACACTACACCTTATACATTTTCCTACCACAAACAATACAGTAACATTCTTACACCTTTCATGCATATACATAAATACTTCTTTGGTATATAAAATCAGAAAGAAATTGATGGTATTATATAGGGTGTGCCTATGTTTCACTTTTATTAAGTTTTTAAACATTGCCTTGGGGCTGGGGATTTAGCTCAGTGATTAGAGTGCTTGCCTTGCAAGCACAAGGCCCTGAGTTCAATCCCCGGCACCACCAAAAAAAAAAAAAAAAAAAATTGCCTTGATTTTACCTTATTTGATTACCGACATTTTCAGACAGTAGCTAATGCTCTAGTATACCCCCACATTTTTCACTAATTTTCTTGTATACAAGGTATGATCTGAAAACACAGTGAAGTAATTTTGGGCTGGTGCTGGGGATGGAACTTGGAGCCTTGTGCTTGCTAGGCAAGGCAAGTGCTCTATCGCTAAAACCCCAGACTTGGGAATGTTTTTTTTTGGGGGGGTGTGTGGGGGGTGGTGGTGCTAGGGATCAAACTCAGGGCCATGTGCTCACTAGGCAGGAGTTCTACCACTGAGCTAAATCCACAATCCCAGAATGTTTAAATAAAGAAAAATTTATTATAGTAAAAGAACATTCCATTAATCTCGCTCAAAATATTCCCCTCATTTCAAACCCACTTACTTCTACTTTTCTGAAGTAGTTGTGAAAAGCCCTCTTTAGTGAGTATCTTCAACTGTGGCTGCCTCAATGTCCCGAATCAATTCAAGACATTTACCTTTCCGGGTCATTTTGACTTTGGGGAAGAGCCAGAAGTCCCATAATACCAGATGTGGTGAATGAGATAGATGAAGACACACTGCAATGTTTTTAAAAGCCTGTCTTTCCACGGAGGGCACGTGGCAGCAGCACTCATTGTATTTTTTTTTTTTTAAGTCACGCCCCATAAAGGCACTTGTGAAAGAAGAGTTGCAGATCTGCTTCAGAAACTGGCAAGAATTCTGAGTTAAATGTGTTTTAAATGGGGAGACGGTGTTAATGGTAATGTGTTTTTTATTGTAATAAATTGTAATTTATTTCTAATTTCAATTGAAATAAAATTGTAATTTTATTCTAATAAACCGCTTTATTTTTAAACATTCACCATATTTTTCAATCACCTCTTATACTTACTTTTGTTGAAGATAGCATGTATTATGGTAAAATGATAGTTCAAATATTGTACACTGATGAAATTTAAGAGAGCTGTAATATCTATGGGTAAGTTTGATATAGTAGAAACTCACTAAAAAATTGCTGCAAAATTATATATACACAAATATGAGTATCTAGGGGAATAGACATATAAGAACCACAGTAAGATTCTGCACTCAGACACTTCAAAAATATCTTTAGATCTTTACTTCACTTTAATCATCTGAAACCAGAATTTGCAACTTATAAATATGGATATAATTTTTGTGACAAAAATTATATGGAAATGCAATAAAAATACATACTAAAAAAACCCTCCTTGTCCCTGTCACATGAATATGCATTTATAGATTAAGTTAAAATACTTAATTAAGCAGGTCTTGGTAGTACAAATGTGTAATCTCCACTACTCAGGAGGCTGATTCCAAGTTCAAGGGAAACCTCGGCAAGTGAGATCCTATCTCAAAATAAAATTAAGGGCTGAAGATGTAGTTCAGTGCTCCCTCAGTTCAATGTCCAGCACTACTAAAAATAAAAAAAAAAAAAAGAAAAAAAGAACAGCAAGTTTACAACATTTATGGTTTGTTGTGCTTTTCAAAATCAGTATCTGCATTAGTCAACTTTTTGACTGACTCATCAATTTCTGATCCTGATGCTATGAAAAAAGAGGGTTTTTACTAGATTTCCAAATTGTTCTCCAAGAGAACAGTTACCTTAAATTTTTAATAACGGCAACACACTGCTCCAACTCATTGTAGTATTAAGCCTAACCACTTTGGAAACAATTGTTTTTGAAGTGTCTATCTCTCCTTTCTCAGTATGGAGTACTTTTCTTCATCTTTCTCTTCCACTATTTTTTAGTAGTAAATTCTGTCACATGAAACATCAACAGTCTATCACTTTTAACATTTATTTCACCCGTTTTTTCAAAACCCAAGTTATGCACAGATAAACAAGAGAACCTACCCTTTTCACATTTGTCTTCTGAAGTATTAGTCAAAAGTGGTGCTGTGAGGACATGCATACAATGGTTGTAGAAGAAATTCAGAAATTCACTTTTTTCAGTTTTCTAAAACATAGAGAATTGTGAAAAATGGTCAACTTTGTAAATAAAAAAGATTAAGAATTAGCAGTGTAGGTTATACAAGGACAACAAATACTAAGATACTATGCAAGAACCCAAAGCTTGTAATATTCACTTCAATCTTACATCAGCAGTAATGAAAATCAATCTATTTCATATACTGAATAAAAATGAAAGCAAGAAAAAGGATAGCATTATAAAAAGTTTTTTCACAAAAATTGGGAACAACTTTTTTCCCAGGATGCCAGCGATCAGAAGAATGACTCAGTCTACTGTACATAGAGCTATTCAATTAACAACAACGCACATTGCATATCTGAAAATTCTTGAGATTAGATTTTAAGTGTTCGCACCATAAACAAATGATGAGGTATAAGATAAAAAAATACAAGCAAAACACCCAAATAACATGAATTAGGAACAGCATGCACTATAATCACCAATGCTGATCATTTGTTTCTCACTGTACAGAATACTGATGCTTTCCCAATATAACCAAGAATTGTATAAAACTTTCACCTTTAAAAATAAGACTCAAAAGTAAAAACAAACAAACAAAAACCCATTTAAATATTTTCCTGAAGAAAAAATTTTTAAAAAAGAAAAACAAGCTACATGCTTAACTGCTCAAGGATCTACTTTGCTGGTGGTTGTTGCAGAAAACTGAACTGTTTTGGAATATTTAACAATTACAGAAATAGAATCAAGTGTTTTCCAATGTCGTTATCCAGTTTTTATAGCCTTGCTGTATATTTTTTCCACTTTCTGACAGTAAATTTCTGCCTATGGCTTACAGTTTGACATTTAACTTATTAGCGCTGCTCTGCTATGAAAGGCAAGACTTCATGCGGTTTACCGCCAGTTTTTTTGCTTACTTTTCAGGTTTGCACTACAAAGCTTAATAATAAAAATGAAGTTTTTTTAAAAAAAGTATTTAAAAATTTTTACAATTTAGAACAAAACTTAAAAATGAAGCTTTTTAAGAAAGTATTTAAAAACTTTTACAATTTAGAAAAAAACACCTTTTTTTTTTGCTAATTTTTACATAATTGGGCCCACAAACTTTTAACAATTTAAAAACAATCCACATGATATCTATGAGGGAATTTTATGAAGAAAAATATGCTTCCACATTGAGATAACCATTATTTATATTTTTGGAATACTTTCTTAAATACTTTTTTATGACTTAACTACTTATCTTGTGTAGTTAAGATCCTTTAGTACATAGTCATCTGTTTCTTTTCTTATTGTGATAGAACCATATTAATATAAAATTTACCATCCTACTTACCATTCTAAATTCAATTAGCAGGTTAATCTTACATCTGTTGCAAATGAAACTGCTACAAGAATACCATTGTTACTTCAATACCAAGTGTACAAATACTTACAGACATGTTTGTTTCTCAAAATTTTATTACAAAACCATCTAAAATGAACCAAGCAAAAAAAATTTCAATCTCAGGGTAATTTCTTACATTAGTTGTAGCCAGCATGTTCTCTGGATCAATCAGAGTACGAAGAAGTCCCATCAACTGAACTGCACCTCCTAGCTCAGGATCAGTGTCACAGATCATCTGTTCAATTACTACATTAATAAGAAGAATGTCCTGAAAGATAACATGTTTACATCAGACTACGTTTGGACATAAGACAAATATACCAACTGAAAAAAACCAAGTCAGAATCATATAAAGAAAAAACAGAATGGAAGAGCTTATTTAAAACTTTTTCCTTCTGAATGTTTTTCAAAGTCCTAGCAACAAAAAGCACAGCATGCCTCACCTTTAAGGGAAGTGGAAAACAATCATGTACCAGTGACTCTTGTTCACTGGAGGTTTTAATAGTCTTACTCTAGGTTTCACCTTCAGGTGTAAGTTTAATGGTTGACTAAACGGTAAGATCACACATCATATAAGCCTAAAACAGATTTTTCAGGTTCTAACAAAAATAAATATGTAAATAAATAAAAATATTTCCTAGTCTCCCCCCGCAACAAAAGTTAAATGTGTACAACTCTTCATAGAGATGAGCAAGTGAATACTATGTAACAAATCTATTCTAGTGTCAAGTAGATTGGTTACATTAGTAACTACAAAGCAGTTTGCAGATACAAAATTTCTTTGCATTTATTTTTTAAAAAGTAGAAATTCTAAGGATTATAGCAGGAGAAAAAGTATGCCAAAGGAAATACACATCAACACAGTGGACTTGAGAATAGGGACATGCATCACTTAATGACATGGACATTTTGCGAACAAAACATCTGTGGGCTATTTCTTTGCTGCATAAATGACATGAACTATATTTTACACAACCCTAGATGGTAGGATCTACTACATACTCAGGCTATAATGAACAAAATGACACAAGATTAAATTGAGCATAAGAAGAAATGATGAAGCCAGGCATGATGGGACATGCCTGTAACCTCAGCACTCAGGAGGCTGAGCCAAGAGGATTGCCAAGACTTCAAGGCCACAAGGTCAGCTTGGAGTATATAGTGAGTTCACGACCAGCCTCAATTACAGAGTAAGACCATGTCTCAAGACCCCCCGCCCTCATAAAAAAAAAAAAAAAAAGAAGGAGAAATGATGAACCAAAAAATGTGGTAAGCAAGAGATGTATGAAGCTGGTACTGGCCTAACAGAGCATACTGTTAACAGTAAACTTTTTTGGGGGGGAGGGGTAAGAGGGATCTTGAACAGCAGGACCAAGTGATCTTCTGACTTAAGCTTCTAAAGTAGTTGGGACTACAAGCACACACCATCAAGTCTGAAACACTTTTTAAATAGTAGGTAATAAAAAAATGCTAAAATAATGTTAAAAATTACAGCACAGTAAATAATAAACCAGTAATTTAGTTGTTTATTATCACCATGAGGTACTGTGCACTGTAACAGTATACACTATATTTTTATATGACTGGTAGTGTTACAGGTTTGTTTCTTGCTCCTAGTATAGTATTTCCACAAACACATCAGTAATGTGTTGTGCTCTAATGACATCACTAAGAGATAAGAATTTTTCATCTCTATTATAATCTTAAAGGAGCATCATCCATGTGGTCTAGTGTTGACAAATCACTATCAGATGAATGACTATGCTTATTACTGGGAGAAGAAAAGTGTGTACGAGGGAGGAGAACATATCTTAAATTAGAAGAATTCTGAGAATAAAAGAAAGCTTTTTGAAAGCACTTTTTGTTATTGTATATTTTGTTTTGCTGGCCCCTTTGAACAGTTGGATACTGTTAAAAATAATATTTTTCTTCAAAGTTGTCTGTGGTTTTAAATGCAATGAAGAATGTACCAAACTGTATCATAGCAAATTAACTGCTTAAAATAGGAATTCTATCCTCTACTTTGTTTCAAAGTTTGAACACCAATAAATCAATTCTATCATGGCATTAGAAATAGCTATGCAAAAAAAAAAAAAAAAAAAAAAAAAAAAAAAAAAAAAAAAAAAAAAAAAAAAAAAAAAAAAAAAAAAAAAAAAAAAAAAAAAAAAAAAAAAAAAAAAAAAAAAAAAAAAAAAAAAAAAAAAAAAAAAAAAAAAAAAAAAAAAAAAAAAAAAAAAAAAAAAAAAAAAAAGAAAGAAAGAAAGAAAAAAGAAATAGCTATACACCATAAAGAAAGATAAATATTTGAGGAGGCAGATATGTTTACCCAATTTAACTACTACACAGGGCTGGAGATGTAGCATAAAATGCTTATCCAGCATGTGAGAGGCCCTGGGTACATTCCCAGTACCACAAACAAAACAAAACCAAAAAACCCCCCAAATTTACACATGTACTGAAACATCACATGAACCCCATAAATACAGAATACACCAGAAAAAAAAAATGTATACATCAGGAAAGGAAAAACTTGTATAACACTAAATCTATTGAGACATCATAAGTTTAATACAAGTTACCTCTGGTCTGTACAATTACAAGAGGTCCCTTTTTTTTTTCTTTTGTGCTGGGGATTGAACTCAGGGCCTTGTGCTTGCTTTAAATTAATGTCAATGCATACAACTTGGACTCTAGCAGTTAATTATGAACTCAAATAATTTGCTGAACTATATATAATTCTCTTATAAAAATTCACTTCTTTAAAACTAGGCAAAAATAATTACAAATGACAGGTTTAAGTTATATGTGAATAAAAGCACAGTGGCAAAGAAATACTTCTTAAGGTAGAGCTCATATACTGAAATGTTTCGACATTTTTACTCTTCTCTCAAACATAGTATCTTATAAATCCTAAACATCTCATAAATACCAGTGGTAAAACTCTGTTAATCCATAAGCAGAGAAAAAAGAGGAGTTGTGTTGTCTGAGTGCATCATAATTTGAGGACTTATAAAGAGAAAAAGACTATGTAATTCACAGTGACATAGAAACAGCTGGAGAGACCTATAGCTTTTCTGGAGACAACCCAAAACTCCTTTTCTTAATGACTTGCTGTAAGAATTCTCTGCCAGACAAAAGGGAGAACAACAACCAGATCTTTCTTTAGAACCTTTTCAAGGCACCCGAACTTTAGAGACAAAGGGCACAGAGGTCAGTAGATTATCCTAAAATCTTCAAGTTTTAGGATTACACCTAGACAATATCTTCAAAATCTTAAGAAATAGTTGGAAGTCTACTAAATAATTGAGGGAGCTTAACTGTCAAGAATAAAGAACAATTTGTGATCACTTAATCTCTAAGCAGAGCTCAGTGCCTTAGGAAGAGAGCTCTGTATAGGATACACAGAACCCCCAAGCAAAGCCACCTTCAATGCCTCCTCAGATGCAGCCAGGCAAGAAAGAGCCAGGCGCTGGCACTTTGTTTAATCCAGGACCTCCAAGGAGATGGACTCTGCAATAATGCCATCTAGTGGTAGTTGATGGATCAGTCATCATGGGTGCAAATGAATTACTGTTGTATGAATGTTCTCCCTTTTCCAAACAAAACTAGTTTAACTGTGTGTTGACTGTGATGGTAGGACAGATAAGTTATCTTTTTATTTAGAAGTCACTGAAACACTAGAGGAGTCTTATCTGGACCTGAAGAAGATGGCACAGACAAAATATATGAAATTATAGTTGGTGAGAAACCAACTGGCTTCAGCTAACAAAAGACACTAAGAGGAAAAACAAATCAGATGAACCGTAGGATATGTTAGCTTCTATTACTACAATTAAACAACTAGGCGTGATGGTGCATGCCTGTAATCTTGGCACTTGAGAGGCGGGGCAACAGGACTGCCTTGAGTTTGAGGCCAACCTGGGGTACATAGTGAGATAAAGGCCAGCTTAAGCTACATAGCAAGACCTGTCTCAAAAAAACAAAACAAAAAACATTACTACAATAAAACTGGGTTATGCCAAATGAAGTAAAAGACCAACTCCTACAATATACTCAAATTAACTATAGATCTAGAGGTCACATTACAAACATATGGAATAGCAAGTACTCAGCTCAGCAAGCTAAACATTTGTTAACTAAAAATGCATGACTAAATCCACTCAATGGTAGTACAGTTGTTCCTTGGTATCTGTGGGGGGTTTGTTCCAGGATCAGACTGCCTGCCCCCAGCACATACCAAAATCTTTGATTATACAAGTCACTTCTATAAAACTGCATAATACTTTCATATAACTTACACATATCTTATGGTATACTTCAAACCATTTCTAGATTACTTCTAATATCTAAATGCAAAGTAAATACTATGTAAATAGTTATCTATGGGTTCTGCATTCTCATTCAATCTACTTCATACAGAAAATATTAAAAAATGCATCTGAATAAACATGTACCAACTTTTTCTTATTATTACTATAAGTAATCTAGAGATGATTTAAAGTTATGTGGCAGAGTGTGCATAGGTTATGTGCAAATACTATGCCATTTTACAGAAGTGACTTGAATATTCACTGATTTTGGTATCCTGTGGAGGAGACAGGGTGGAGAGGGTTTCCTGGAACCAGTCCCCTGTAGATACCAACAGACTACTGTACCTGCTGGATTTCTCTGGCAGCACTAAATTGGTAAGGTGCATGTCCAATTTATTTTAATCAACCTGATTCTTCCACAATCACATCACTCAGAAAACTCATACTTAAAGGAGTTTAAGTAGAATAAAATTTTATGACAAACTACTAGAAAGCATCAGGTGTGGTGGTACCTGCCTGCAATTCCAGCACTTGAGAGGCTGAGGCAGGAGGATCACCATAAATTCAGGCCAGTCTGTGCTACATAATGAGTTCGAAGCCAGCCTGAACTACATAGTGAGACCCTGTTTTAAAAAACAAATAAACAACACACCCCCCAAAAAAAACCTACCAGAAAATACTTTCTCGAGATGCAAAACAATGATGTGATCATAAACGTTCCTTCTCTTTTGCAGTACTGGGGATTGAATTGAGAGCCTCTGCATTAAGCCACATCCTCAGCCTTTTTAAAAAGTTTTTTACTTGGAGACAGGGTTTAAGTCACAAACTTGTCCAAGCTGGGCTCAAACTTGCAATTCTCCTGCCTTGGCCTCCCAAATTGCTGAGATCACAAGTACATGCCACCATAAACAGTGATCTTAAACCTTTACAGGGTAACCCCAGTGAATTAATTCCAAAGATGGGGCATAAAAAAATCTATTACCTCTTATAAGGTCCCAACAACTTCCTCCCTGTTAGTGTTTTTTTATTCCTGTGGTTTTGTTTTGCTCCTTTTCTCAAATTGCCACTGTAGTTTCTGCAAGTATACACTTTGATTCGGAATCAGCCTTTAAATTCCAGTATAATTTATATAAGTGTACTGAGAAAGGGGTCCAAGAGAGGAGTCAGGAAACTATAAACTATCCTGTTGGTTGCCTGCTTTTGAAGTAAGAACAGTTTCATAATAGAACATTTATTGGAACAAAGCCACATCGATTAATTTTTTTTTTTTTTGTGGTGCCGGGGATTGAACTCAGGGCCTTGTGCTTGCTAGGCAAGCTCTCTAACCACAGAGCTAAATCCCCAGCCCCTCATCTATTAATTTTGAAACAGTCAATGGCCAGCCAGTTCATGCTACAGTGGTAAAATTGATTAGATGCTCTTTTTTTTTTCATTCACTTGAACTTCAAACCATTCTTGGAAGCACATATAGTACTTTTGTTATTAAAGTACATCCTAAGCAGGTTTAAGAAGTTCCCCCCCAAATGAACAATGTGGAAAGTTTTGGATGCCAATGCATGGAATTCAGAAATTATCCAGATTCTGAACTCATATCTCTTTTTTGATTGGAAGATATAATGAACACATTTTATTTCACTAATTTTGTAGACAGATTTCCCTAAAATTATAATCTCTTAAACCAGGTGTGGTTACAAACACTTGTAATCACAAGTATTTGGGAAGCTGAGGCAGGATTATTTCAAATTTGAGCCCAGCCTGGACAATTTAGCAAGATCTTGTCTCAAAATAAATTTTAAAGAAGGGTTTGGTATGTAGCTTAGGGGTAGAGCACTGGCGTAGTATGAGGTACGCTGTGGGTTCAATATCGAGTAGTACAAAAAACAAAGAAACATCTTCAGATTGTGATACATCCTGTAATTATGGCATTCTACAGTCACTATCAGCCAAGCAGTAATCGTAAGGAAATTACAATGAAAATCTTCTACTGATACTTTCTGGTAAGATTAAGAAAGCATTAGCATTTGTGTATAGTAAGTTTTATGAACACTGTAAACAATTACGAAAAAGAAAAAAATGGCAAGAGCAGGAAGAATGTCTTAAAATAGTAAGTAAATAAACACTGATGGACTTCCGGTTTTTAAAAATATTAATATAAAGATTACCTACAACTACCCTGGTACTACGGAATGAACTCAGGGCCTTCACACTGAGTTACATGTCCAGTCCTTTTGTATTTTTTATTTTGAGACAGGTCTTGCAAAACTGCTAAATTGCCCAGGCTGGACTAGAACTTTCAATTTTCCTGCCTCAGCCTTGTAGAGTGCTGGGATTATAGGTGTGTACCACGACACCCAGTTTAACATAAAAATTTAATAAAAAGCTCACACATACATATACACTGAATGAATGCTACAAATATGTATGTATGTTATCTCCAATTACTTCATCTCTTTCTGACATATTAGAACTGTACAACAATACCTCCTTAGATTCTACATTAGAACTTAATGGTCCAATTCCTCAAGTCTCTGAAATGACAGAACGGCCTGGACAAAGAAAAGCTAAACTGATTTTTAAAAGGTAGTGTATTTCCTAATATGACACATCAAAGGAAACATTACTTCTGAATCACTCCTGCCAGAGAAGCAAGTTGAATCTAATCGTGAGGAACCATGAGACAAACACAAATCATTGGGTTATTGGATCAGAAACTGCCTTGGTCTCCTACAATTCTTTAAATTCTTAAAATTCCTGCAATCTCTCTAACTTTTTACTTTGAATCTTTCCTTCTTTCTTTTTTTAAAAATCTCTACATATTTTCCACTTTTCATTTGGACAGGATCTCACTAAATTGCTCAGGCTGGGGTCATCTTGCCTTAGCCTCCCAGAATGCTAAGGAACAAAAGGTGAACTGTTCGACCTAAAATATTGACGTCAATGACAGAGATCACTTTATACATTTTTAACTTTTTCTTATGGCAAATCTCAGATATATGAAAAACCAGACAAAATAATATAGTAAATCCCACCAATTACCCAACTTTAATACTGGCAGATCTTAATTATATCTCAACCGATTTATCATATCCTCCAGAATTATTTTGAAGCATTCTTCATAAAAATTATATTGTAAATATTTTAACATGAACCTTTTAAAAATAAGGACTCTTTTAAAAATGTTAATTTTCCTTGTACAGCTCCTTGTTTTTTTTGTGGTGCTGGGGATCGAACTCAGGCCCTTGTGCTTACAAGGTAAGCACTCTAATCACTGAGCTAAATCCCCAGCCCCTTGTTTGTATTTCTTTGTTAATACTGACTTGAACTTTGTACAGCAAGATCTTTGTACAGCAAGATCTTGTCAAAAGAAAAAAAAATGGAGAAAGGCACTTTTCATAGTGAAAAAAATCAATTAACTGCTTCTTCTAAGTCTTATGCATCAATTATATGTAAACAAGAAAAATACTGCTAATGAAAACAAAAGTCAAAGTTTTAAGAGTTAAGAATTTTAAAAGTTAAGAGTTTACAATTATGGTCAGTGTGAGATTTATGGACATTTTATGATTAATACTTTTCACAGACTGCTAAGGATGGAGCAATGGCAGTGATCATTTCAAGTTACCTTTTGTAAAGGACAGCACTGAATAATGGTAATTATGAAATGACAAAATATACATTTCTTTAAAATCAGATTCAACATTATGCTTTTTTTTTTTTTTGGAACAGGGTCTTCCTATGTAGTCTGTAGTCCAGGCTGCCTTCAAACTTGTAGTGCTTCTCCTGCCTCGGCCTCCCGAGTATTGGGATTATATGTGTGTACCACCACGCCCAGCAACATCATGTGATTTTTTTAAAAAAACAGTTAAAATATACTTAACACAAAATTATTTCTTTCTTGCTTAAACTATAGTAATAGACAAACTGATTCTGAAATAAAATTGTTTTTAAAAATATAGAAATAACTAAAAAATAAAGTAAAAATTTAAGGAGATATTAAGAAATTTAATAGGAAGGCTGGGGGTGTAGATCAATAGTAGCATGCTTATCTAGCGTACACTGAAGTCTTTGGTTCAATCTCAAACACCACAACCCCCCCAAAATAAAAGGAAAGACATTAAACATAAAATATATAAAACTATAATTTAATTCAATAATAATTCACGAGAGCATCAAATTAAAATTGAGAATCAATTTGAGAAGGCCCTAATTACACTTCGATTAAACTGTACTTGACACTACATTTTTTGGGGGGAGGGGTTCTGGAAACTCAATTATTTTTAATATAAGACGGAGTACTTAAATTACAACTATATGTTCATTTTACTCTTAAAATATTTTAAGGTGAAGGTTTAAATATTTCTGCAGTGGCAAGACATAAAACTGATGTCACCATTAAACTTTCATTCCCACTTAAAAAAAATGAACAAGTGAAAGCAACTTCTCAGTTACATTAGATAAGAATCTGACCTGCAAATCTTGTGACAGATTGAAATTATATTTCATTAGCCCTTCAAATTAAAAAAAAAAAAAATCAGTATTTAAGAATCCAATCAAGCCAGGCATGGTGGTGCACCCCTGTAATCTCAGCACTCTGGAGACTGAGTTAAGAGGATTCCTATGAGTTCAAGACCAGCCTGGACTACATAATGAGTTCAAGGCCAATCTCAACTATACAAACTACATAGCAAGACCCTGTCTCAAAAACCAAAAGAATTCATTAGATTATATTTATCCCATTACTAAGTCGAATGTTTTTCTTTTGCAATAAACAAATTGACTGCTATCTTGCCAAAGTCACAACTGATTCTATTCCAAAATTAAGATTATGGTTAAGCTTTCTTTCACAAGTTTGTAAATGGTACTCCAAAGGCAATTAACATAGAACTTCAGTATTATTACTTACATCATCACTCTGTTGGGCTTCTTGCATTACAAATTCTCGGACCATAGACGGGCTAAATTCTACTAGATAAGAAAATATATCTGTAGCAGCTGATCTGACTTGCAAATCATCCATGCCCTGATAAAAGAAAAGGTAGATTAGTTAGAGACTGCTAATAAAAGTTATTCTCGTATTCTCCTTTTCTTTCCCAGATCCACACATTATTTCCCAAGTTTTTGGATTAAGACATTGAACTGCAATTAAAATACATAATCTCTCCATCCTTTCGTTCTTTTCTTCTTATAAATATTCCAGTTTTGGAGCAGGTCACGGATAGGTTTCTGCTGTTTTTTTTTAACCATTAAAAAGAAATATTTGGAGATTTCCCCCAAAAATAAAAATACAAATTCCACTGGGCCCAGCTATTTCTCTTCTAGGTATCTTCCTGAAAACAGTTAGACACCGTATTGGAGTGATACACGCATACTCATTTTTAGATCAGCACAATTCGTAATAGCTAAAATCTTGGAAGCAGCCTATATATCCATCAACAGATAAATAGATAAAGAATATGAGGTATTTAGATACAACAGAGTATTATTCTGCCATAATGGATAAATTTGAGTCATTTGTAGGAAAATGGATGCACCTTGAAGCCACAATGTTAGGTGAAATAAATCACACACACGAGCTTACACACTGCATAGTTTTTCTTAATATGAAAAACCCAAAACATAAAAAGCAAAGTAAAAGATAGATAATAGGTATTACAGGCATAGATAATTTGCAAAAGGGAAGGGGAACAAAAGATGGAGGGAGAGGGAGCGAGGGGAAGAGGATGAAAAAGAATTAAGATGTGTTACATAGAGGTACTAACCCCCAATGAGGAATGTGGTCATTATGTACCATAAACATGTCTTAATAAGAAAAATTGAAAAAAAAAAAACAAACCCAATATGATAGATTTAAAAAAGACTAAAAAGAGTACGAAATTCACAACAGACAAAAGAAGATTAATGGTTGAAGAATGTGAAATGCTTATTACCCTGATTTGATTTCTGTATTACACACATGCATTCAATTACCCATAAAGATGTACAAATATTATGCCTCAATTTTTACAGAGAACTACATATAGAATATTTGCAATCAAAGTCAATCTCAAATTTCTAAAATGAAAAAATTATTTTGGGAGATGAAAAGTTCTATGCACTTTGTGATGATATACCCATACAGAATGCTGTGCCAATTCGGGGTCTGGGGATTTAGCTCAGTGGTTAGAGTGCTTGCCTACCAAGCACAAGGCTCTGAGTTCGATCCCCAGCACACACACAAAAAGACCTTGTTGTGCCAATTCATTCGCATCATAAGGCACTGGACACACTTGTGTCTGGCTGGTCTTTTAGTCTGATGGCCTCCTTGCTTTACGGGTGAACAAACAGGACCAGAGGAGTAAAGGGCCTTGCCCAAGACCAACATATGCCAGAAGCAGAATCTGCATCCTTGTTCTCGGTTCTGAGCCTCCACGAGATGCTGTCCCCTCCTTAATCCTATAGTAAGCCACTGTCTCACCATAAGGCAGGGCATGGTATTTCTGAACAAGAAGCTTTTTTGAACTAGGGCAGCACTGCCTGACAGAACTTTCAACAATGGTAAAACTGTTCTGTATCTGCCCTGTCCAATATGGTAGCCATCAACCACATATGGGTATTGAGCATCTGAAATATGCCTAATGCATGTGAAGGACTGAATTATTAATTTTGATTAGTTTAAAAAGCCACAGGTGGTGTAGCTCTAGAGATCTTCCTTGAGGTCAGGGCTATATCGTGTTCATGTTAGTCTCCTGAACAGTATTTTCTCAAGACAGGGACTCAATAAATGGTTACTGAACTGAACTTATTTTAGAAGTCCTGAATGCTGCAAGGAGTATAAGTGTACTATTGTGTTTTGAACTTAAGCCTGTGCACCCAGAGACATATGATAAACTGGCAGAAATCTGTAATGATGATAATGAAAGTATAACTAGTGAAATAAAAAGCTAGTATTTTAAAAAAAGAAATATTCACAGAATTTAAGTATAAGAATAAGCACTGTATTATATTGGGAAAGGGAAGAAAATGTCCAAATAGGAAAGGGAACAAGGGAGGGAGAAAGGAACAGAGGGACAAGAGAAATAAGAAATGGAAGGAAAAAATGGAAACAAAGCTTTTGTAAATAGGGAGGGAGGAGGGGTGAGGGGAGGGGAATGGGACAAAAAGAAGCAACAAGATATGTCATGTACAGGTACAAATCCCCTATGATGAATGTTATCACTATGTATGTCTAAAATGTACCATTAAAATAAAATTTAAAAAATTAAAAAAAAAAAAGAATAAACACTGAGATGGGGTGGCAATAAATGCCTGCAATCCCAGTGCTTTGGGAGGCTGAGGCTGGAGACAGCCAATTTCAAGCACAGCTTGGGCAACTCAGTGACAAGCCTGTCTCGAAATTCAAAAGAAGGTTAGAGATGTAGCTCAGTGCGATGACTCTAGGTTCAACCCCCATTACCCGCTCCCTCCACAATCAATCAGTACAGCATCATAAAGCAATACTTTAAAGACGCTGTTTAAAAAATTCAGGTAGGAGTTGGGGACATAGTTTGGTGGTGAAGTGACTGCCTAGCATGCACAAGGCCCTGGGACTTATCTCCAGTCCCCGTCCAACCTCCCCCAAAAAATCCAGGGAGAGGATTTATTTAAATACATGTAAAAATTTGAATCTGTCCTCTAACTAAAGCTTCAAAGCTTACCAGATCTATCTTTTCTCCTGGATTTGCCAAGTAACCAAATCTCTTCTGTATCTTAGCTAATAGAAAGTGTGTTTGAAAACCTTTTGGACATTTTTTACCCCTTTCCCACAACTTAGTTTTCTAAGCCAATGATTGTGAAAACAGTCCCTGCAGTTCCCAAAGTACAGTCCAGGAAATCCTAGAAAGAGATCTAATAACCTTTTCTGGAATTATACAAGGTCAGAACTATTTTCATAATACATAATACTAAAGATTATTTATTTGCCTTTTTTGGTCACAATCACAAGGACAGTGTTGTTTTCCAGAGGCTTCATGACATGTGCCACCATGCAAATTAAATATAGAAGCAACTATAATAATCTAGCTATATTCTAAGCCAGACATTAAAGAATTAGCAAAATAAAACAAAAACAAAGATAAAATGATGCCATTCTTCTCCCTAAACTATTTTTGTTTTAGAAAAAATTATTTTTTTATAGAAGTTTATTTACACTGACAATAATGGGTGGCTTGTTTAAAATGAATACTACTAAAATTTCTCATTTTAATTTTTCACAGTAAATGCCAATGGATAAAAATAATATAACTGGGAAGGGGATCAAGAAATGGAGGGGCGGGGAAGAGATGGAGGGAGGAGGGAAAGTGGGGAGGGAAAAGGTAGTAAAAAGAATTAAGATGTGTTATATACATGTACCAACACTAAAAACATGTACTAATAAAAGTTTTTTAAATTCATGAAAAGAAAACATAACAGAAGTATGAGAACCATAACCTAAATTGCAGTACTATCCCTTTTGGTTCAACATGTCCTTACTCTACATACTGGTCTAAAAAGAAATTTTATTGCTATCTATAAAATACACTTAACATTGTTACAAGGAAGGTAAGTCTTTCAAAAACATGAAGGATTTTTATTCATCTGAAGCCATATGACATGGAAATGATTACATACTGATGATTTAACAAATTAAATAAGTATCTGAAAAATGAAACTATTCTTGTGGTGATACGATAACAGGTGAATAATAAACTATAGAATTTAATATGTTTTACCCAATGCGTTCCATATTTCCCCTAAAATAAGACCTAGTTGGTAAATAATCAGCCTTGAAAACTAGAACTCAAAAATACTAGCCCTAATGAGCCTATTCTTGTCTTACCTACTGTTTTAGTTACTTTTCTTGTTGCCAAGACAAAAATATTTGAAGTTAAAGGAGGAAAGGTTTATTTTTCTTAATCCTACCACTGTTAGTCCTAGCACTGAGCCATGAATCAGTCACACACTCCAGATTCAGCCACCTCTGAAAAAGCCTCACCTACAACCTCATGAGGTTTTGGGGGCACATCTAGACACAGCCATAACATCTACCTTACAGAGTAGCCATGGAGCAAGAGAACAGTGATGACAGGTAAGATAGGGATGGGCTGACTGGGGCTGACATTTTCGATCTCTAGGTCTTATTTTTGGGAAAAGAGGACGTGTGTGTGTGTGTGTGTACATATGTATATATATGTATGAGTGTGTGTGGGTATACACACAGAGAATTCAATATGCTTTAGTATAATAAATTGTTTCCCACCCATAATATAAAAATCTATTAGAAACTCAGAATTTCAAAAATATGAAAAGAAACCATATAGTTACCATTACGATTTCAAGTGCTGGAAGAATTCCCAATTTTGCTAAAGTTTTGAAAAATGCATCCCTGTTTTGAGGTTGTAATGTCTGAGAAAATGCACAAAATTCCTTGAAAAAATTAACCTGTAATGTTAAAAAATTATAGTGAGAAACTGATGAACATAAAAATAAATTATGGCATACTATTTTAGCTACTACAGTGTGGAATTCACCCTTCTGAAGGATCTTATTTTCCTCATAGTATCCTGCCTCCTCAAATTCTACATTGAAAAGCATACTAAAAAGTAGCATTCTATTAACAGTTAACTTTGCATTATTTCTCAAACATTAAATCTCTCTTAACTTATTAGAATGCAAAAATGCTGTGTAAGGCATGTGCATAGAAACTGTCCTATAAGCTGGCTGGGTTTGCACAGAGCCCCCTAAAACATAATCCAATTTTAGGAACTAGAAGAGACATCAGAGATTCTAGCTTAAACACTAATGCTACAATTGAGAAAACTGAGTATGCTACTGATAACTACCCAAAGATGACTCAGAAGTTTTTTTTTTTTTTTTGGTGCCAGTGATTGAACTCAGTCTTGCACTTGCCAGGCAAGCACTCTAACCACTGAGTTAAATCCCCAGCCTGACTCAGAAGTTTTTTTCCAACTCAGAAGTTTTTAAGTCAATAATCTTTCATAATTTGCAGAATACCCAAAGCTGATTACACCTGCAAAAGGGCAAAAAGCAATCACTATTCTTTTTCCTGCAGTTTATATTAAAAATCTAGCAAAAAGCAATCACTATTCTTTTCCTGCAGTTTATATTAAAAAAAAATCCTTATAAAAAAATAATAAAACATGAAAAATATTTCCAAAAAACCAAATCATTTACAATTCACTTTGTTATGGAGCACTATCTTTATACTTCTTGTTTAAAACGAAAAGCATCTCTAGTAAGCATTAAGTTTAAGATTAAAGGTTATGCAAGCCAAATGAATAAGTCCTCTTTAAGAATTTGTATTTCAAAAACACCTTACAGTGTTTGCCTCACAAGCACAAGGCCCTGAGTTTGATCCCCGGCACCAAAAAACCCAAAAAACAAAAATACCTTACCAGTTCACGCCGTTTATCATCATCTGTAGCCTCATCTGTTAATTGTGCAAAAACTTCAGACAAAAACTTCTCGTCTTCCTGCATGAAAAGAAATTACTATGAAATACTGATAAAAGTATGTTAATTTATGATTTACACAGAGTATTGCAAAAATAGATGAAAACTAAATAGCATTTCATCATAAAGTCTAAAATTTCAGAGGATAATTATCTAATTTAACTACAAGTAATGTAAAATCTTCAAAAGCATGCTTACTATACTATTAGATTGTGAAGGAGTTACATAAAAAACATGATACAAATCTTGTAAAATTTTTGGTTTTTGAGACAGGGTCTTGTTATGTAGTTTGGACTGGCCTTGAACTCAGTATGTAACCCAGGCTGGCCTCCAACTTGTGGCAATCCTCCTGCCTCAGCCTCTTGAGTGCTGGGATTATGGGGATGTGCCATCATGCCTTGTGAAACTTGTATCTTAGAACTCAACGAGACAGAATAAAATCAATCTCACATAGTCAATAATCTAATTACCATTATCTAAAAATTACTGGGTGTTTCTCAACCCTGGTTCTACATTTGAATTATTTGGAAAGTTTTAAGCACACATACTTATAAACAAATCAATGGCTATTTCTCAAAATGGAATAAAAGCTGATTCCTCCCACCTTGTGTTATACTGGTGATGGAACCTTGGGCCTTTACACTGAGCTACAACTCTAGCTAGCCGGCCTGCCAGCCAGTCTATCTGTCTGTCTGTCTGTCTGTCTGTCCGTCCGTCCGTCCGTCCATCCATCCATCCATCCATCCATCCATCTATCTATCTATCTATTTTGAGACAAGAGTCTAAGTTTCCCAGCCTGAGCTCAAATTTGCAATTCTCCTGCCTTGGCCTCTCAAGAGTGTGCTGGGATTTACAAATACACACCATGACATCTGGCTGGAATAAAAGATACTTTTAAAAATAGCTGCACAGGCCTGGGGTTGTAACTCAGTGATAAAGAAGGTGCCTAGCATGTGCCAAGTCCTGGTTCAAGCCCCCACATTGCGTTAAAAACTCCCAAAATCAAAAGCCTGAAAAACAAAACAAAACCAACAACAAAAACCAAACCAAACCAAACCCAAAAATGAAACAAACAAAAGAACTGTGTCACTGGTATCTACAACAGGAAATTCCGTAGAGATGGAAAGCACAACAGTGGTTACCAAGAGATGGGGGAAATGGGGAGAGAATTACTGTTTAATAAACAGTTTACGTTTGGGATGGCAAAAATTCTGAAAATGGAGGTGGTGATTGTTGTGTAACACTGAATGTACTTAAATGCCAATGAGCTGTATATTTACAGGTGGTTAAAACTGTGAATTTTATCTATAACCTACCTCAATTTTAAAAATACAAAAATTTAAAATAATAGCTGTATCACAGACTATTTAAAAAATAAAAAAGTCTATGTTAAAAAATTATTGTTCTTCATAAAACCACAAGATGTTTTCTATGCTTGATAGTACATTTAACATAAACAAAAGAACACCAGCTTGAACTACTGAGTAACTAGATGCCATATCTGAAAACAGAATTATGAAGAATAGTACTTACCTGTAACATGCTGACTATCTCAACTTTGTTGAAGAAAATAAAAGATGTAAGAGTAGAAAGAAAATTCTCTTCAAAAACAGATGGTGTAGGCAAAATGATATCCTGAATATACTGTACCCTGTAAGTCTGGTGTATTTTTTGCCTTAGTTCAGAGTCTGTTATTGGTATAACTTCCTTAAATTTTGCAGTTTTGGTCAAGAATTCTCTGTGTCTTTTTGGCTGGGCCAAAGCAGGGTCATATTCAAGGCATCCCACGACATCCATGATACACTCATCAGAAAACATTACCTCAAAAAGAGTTGCTTTATTTAGGAATAAGATTCCTCTAATAATTTCATACAAATGGTGTAAGCCTTCAGTGTTTTCTAAGTTCTCACAAGCTTGGAACAGCTGCAGTAGTTTTTTAATATAGCCTTCATTTTCCAAGGCCAGAGCCAGCTTTTCTCTACGAATAGGTGAGGAGAGAACTGAGGTAACTAAATCAGCAATCTCTTCAAGTTTATTGAGTTCACACGTGGGCAGGTCAATCAAATGACTAGTTTCAGGCATCTCTTCAAATCGTTCTTCTTCTGATTCATCAATAAGGTCCTGTGTGACTTCTACTGATGGGTCCTTACCTTGAACCTAAAAACACCCAAGTAGAGGTGGTAATCTTAAAATACAAAAGAATTTAACATTTTGGAAATCAAATCATTGACTATTGAATTTGAGTAAAAATACCTTGCATGAAATCAATACTAGTAATATAGTCACTATTAATTAAAAGTGAAGTAGGAGTGGGGTGGGGACACAGCAAGTTTAGAATCAATTATTTGAGTTTTAAATAACTGACTATAGATCATTTTCCTTACAAATTTCTTAACCTGTAACTTTAGGTTAACTCTGATCCTTGATAACTTGAGTATTCCACCTGGTATTATATAGATTTATAAGGTTAATCCTATAAATCATCTAGTAATAACAACAAGCAGTTGTTTAGTAATTTCGCTATACCTAGTAATTTTGCTATACCTAGTAATTTTAAATAACACACAGGCAACTCCTCTGTTTGCCCTCCAAATCACTAAATGTGACTTAAAGCGATCTATCATACCATTGCATTGGCTTGACAAGGACACCATTAAACTGAACTTAAACTAAAACTTAAACTAAACTTAATAAACTAAAGCCTTATTCTATTATTAAAAGAATGGGTGAATACCATTTCCTCAAAGTTAACTTTTGAAAAAGTATTTGCTTCTCCTGCAAATCTGAAACTGCTCTAAAGACACTGTCTACTTAAAATGGCATTCAACGTTTGTGATAAAGCCTCTAACTTCTAATATCTATGTAATTAGGACATAATGAATAGAGCTGTTCAGACTGACAACTCAAGCACAGCTAACAAATTTTCAACAAATTACTCTATTAAACGAATTTTAGAACTTCACTCTTCATAAAAATTTCTAACTCCTAACACAAAACTACAGCTATCCTGTCTCTTGTATCTCAAAACATCCTGAGTAGAAAAAGTTCCAGTTTCTTTATTAACCAAAGCAACCCCCCAAAAGAAACTAAAACAACAACAACCAAAAGAAAACTAAGAGCTTGAGAAATGAATGAATGAATGTACACGATTTACCTCTTTTCCTAGAGAGAACAGAGCACTTTTACTTCCAAGTTCTCAACAGGGTTGCTGGGTTTAGGGAAACTGACACATAAATGTAAGTAAAAGTTTTAGTAGCAAGGTTATAGAGCAGTTCACATAAAATGCTTTGGGAATTCAGAATTCCTTCCAGCTCTCTAGGTGTGTATGTGTGGGGCATTTGAGATGCTGGAAATATGTGACATGCATATGACAATGAAACTAGAAATGTAAACTGAAGGTGGATTACGGAAAGTCAAGCTAAACAATGAGTTACTGTGGAGGGAAACATATATGCAGAATTTTCAGAAAGTTAATTTAGTACCAGTTACATGGGATAAATGAGAGACTAGATTCTCTATTCTAAATAGAACAGATTTAGTTTTTATGTACAACTAAATTTGGATAGCGGTGGTGGGACAGACAGAGACTGGCATAGATGAGGAAGAGTTACAAGAGGACGGCTCACAAATGCTCCAAAGAGGACGGCTCACAAATGCTCCAAAAGTATTAAAATCATCATTAGGAGGATAATGACTTCTTTAAAAAAAAACAAAACAAGAAAAAACCTGGGATCATGAGCGAAGGAATGATTAGGAGACTGTTTTTACTAACTCTGAAGAGTTCAAATATTTAGCTTGCAAATAAATCTGTGGGCTTACTCCTCAGGAAAAAAGAACAGAGCATAAAGTAGATTTGGTATTAGGGTAACAGCCAGAAGAATGTATGACAGTAACAAGAAAAACAACAATGGAGTATGTAAGTAGGAAAGGAGAATCAGAGGTTATAAGAAAAAAACAAATGGAAATCACATGAATTAACTGACACTTCAAATGAATACAGGTTGCATGTTTAAGAATAAAAGCATAGCTCCGTAAGCATTTATTTGATTATAGTATTTCTGTTATCTAGTATTAATTCTGAAAATCTTCCTAAGCCTAACTTTGATTCCATCTGTCAATCCCGCACAAACCTAAATAGCTACATAAACAGTATCAGTGCTCTCTACACAGTATTTCTGATTTTCTTCCACTGGAGACACATGAGTTCTTTGTCTCTGGGAAGTTCCTTGTAACTGTGTAACTTGCACTGGTTAATGAAATGTAAGCAAGAGTGTCATGTATAAATTCTGGGCAGAATTTTAAAAAGGACTCTGATATGTTACCTTTCCTTCACACTCTGCATTAAAATGAATTCTTTATCAGCATGGTCCCTGAGTGGCTCTCGTTTTCAGAAGCAGAGCCTCTTCCCTTCCAACCTTGCCCTCACTGGGCAAAGACAGAGACACCAACCCAACCCAGAGTTAAAAAGTAAAATATAATTTGCAGAAAATCATGGAGCAGCAGAGAATAATACACTAGATGCACAGTCAAGAACACACATAGAACTTTTTTTTACAAAGAAGGTTATCTTTGTATGTTGTTAAGTAAAGAATTAATCTTACTGGATTAGTAGAGTGGCCGAACCTAATAAGCCTTCCAAAGGTGGAAAAGCTTGCATAAAAGTCAATGACAGGACTGGGAGTGTAGCTCAAAGGTAGAGCACTTGCTAAGGTTAAAACAACAACAACACAAAGACAAATGGAGAAGAAAAATAGCAACATAAGACTAAACAATGAATAAATGGAAAATGCTACAAAGGAAATCCAATATTAAATCTGTGCCTCAAGAAAGATTAACAGCAAGAGATGATATCACTTCCTAGCTCAATTATACCACAGGCCTGGAAGAATAAAACTGTGTGTTTGCCAAGATCACCTTTGCTCTCAGAACATGCTAAGGGCAAAATGGAGTCTACAACCTTTGTTAAGTGACATTACTCTGGGAGACATTTTCCCATATAACACTATGGTGAACTTGATTGTTAAGGATGGACCAAGGGTCTAGTAACATGCCAGTATCTATAATGCTGGCCTACATCTGAAATTCAAGACTGAAACTCTCCTGAGCCCTGCACCATGTCCCTTTTCCTGTTTGGCGATTTTAAACTGCATCATTTCATTACAATAAACTATACCAGGAGTGTAACACTTTGCTCAATTCTTTGAATCTTTCCAATGAACTACCACCTAATTAGAGTCATATTGAGGATCTCTCGAAAGGAATAAAAACAGCACAAGACAAATTTCAGCAAAGATTTCCAGGACAAATTTATAAAATCTTCAAGAATAACTGTATATCTAAACCACATGAAGAAGTAAATGTTGAGATGGGGGACAATAAGATGATGATCACTGGAAAATGCTATCTACTAGGTAAATATATATTTTAGCAGATAGGTAAATCAGCATCCTAGTTCTAATAAAATATCTTCTGCATCATTCATTAATTCTTTAAATATACTGAGTACATGAAAATGCTAGTTACCACACTAGCATTAGGGAGAAGAGGAAGAATACAAAGTAAAACATCCCTTTTTTGAATTTATAATTGAAAAAGAGTACTCTTCATATATTACTGTTAATATTTTGGACGGCCTCACGAAAAGCATTGTAATGTTCTTTTTTTTTTGGCATAAATTAGTGTTTTTAATAAACAGTTTAACACCCTTCAGTTTGTTTTCATTATCAACATGACCAGTTTTCCCCTCTTTTCATGGATGAACATATAATTCAAGCTAATCTTAAATCAAGAACAGAATGGTAAATATTGATTGAGTGTATCTTTTATTTTATTTTTTTGAGACATGGTCTCATTGTGTACTTCTGGCTGGCTTGAACTCACTATGTAGCCCAGGCTGGCCTTGAATTCATGGTGATCCTCTTGCCTCAGCCTCTGGCTTGGTTGAGTATATCTTGTTAGTCTATAATTCAGGTGATTTTTAGGTCCTAATCTAAATCTCTATTTCACAGAAAACTTTGCACACAAAAAATACAACTCAATCCCCAGAAAACACATGGGAGGAAAAAAAGGTTAAAAATCAGAATTCTCACCACCATAATCCGGTTTTAAAAAGAGGAAAAACACAAAAGCAGAACAATAACAAAACCATTTCAATTTTATTCTGTGTATATTTTGCCTGAATTATGATAAAACTTATTTACTAACGTTTTAAATTATTTACCGGTTGGAATTCTGCTATGTAATAATGCACACTAATAGTGGTCCACTAATGCATGATGCACAGTAAGATAGAAGGTAGCAAAGAAAGAAATCATTTACTCCCAGTTAAGTTTATTGATCCAGGGCTACAAGTCAAATAACAGCCGTAGGGAATAGGAAGGTTCACAGCATATTTCCTCGAACCATTTTATTATAGTGTATGATACTGTCATTGGGAGGATCAAGAAAAGAAAATGATTATAGTTAGATCCATAAAACTAATTTGAAAAGCTAGTATTAGGGAAAAAAAAGGAAAGAAAAAGAATCACTACAGCAAAAAGCCCATGTAAGTGAAAACCACACCCACACCAAAACCAGCCACTACAATGAAAAATTGAAATAGCAATCACTGAAACATAGTGATCTCTCATTTAAAAAAAATGAACAGTATGATTAATTTAAAATTCCAATTACCAAGTGTCACAACCAAGAGAAGCCTAAAGAGGATGACACAAGCCTAAAGATGAGAGCAATGTGGTATTCTGGAACAAAAAGAGGATTAAGGAAAAGCTAAGATAATCTCAATAAAGCATAGATATTATTTAATTATAAGAATGAACTGTATTAGCTGGGTGTGGTGGTGCACGTCTGTAATCCCAGCACTCAGGAGGCTGAGGCAGGAGGACTGCCTTGAGTTTGAGGTCAGCCTGAACGACATGGCAAGACTCTGTCTCAAAAAAAACAAAGAAAGAATGTATTGGTAGTTCACTGATTGTGACAAATGTCTTATATGTAGCTAGGTGGTAGGGTTTGTTAGGGAAGTGGGTATATAGAAGCTCTATTATTTGCTCACTTTTTTGTAGATATAAAAAATGTTCTAGCTGGGCATAGTGGCACATGCCTATAATCCCAGCACTTGGGAGACGGGAGGAGAATTGCCATGAGTTTGAGGCCAGCCCGGGATACATGGTGAATTCAAGGCCAGCCTGAGCTACATAGCAAGACCCTGTCTCAAAAAACAGAAAACAAAACAAAATGAAACAAAAATCCAAAATAAAAAATTTAAAATACTTAGTCATTGAGAGTTACCACATATCTTATGTATTATGCTACCCTATAAATTCCACGTTAGTCAAAGTCATGAGTATTTTTGATCGTTAGTGCATGGCCCACAGTATTCATAGACACTAGATAAACATATTACCAACAATTAGGGGAAAAAAATGTAAAAAACTAACAAATCATTCAAATTTTGTTTTATTTAAAGATCTTGACATTCTATAGGGGATCAGTTATGAATGCATGCTGTAAGAATCTAAAGTGGTAAAAAGAATTATGACAAAGTTTGTTTCTGTTTTTAAAAATTCCAAATAAAAGAATTTACTGCAGAATATAAAAAACATACCAGGATGGGGATAGGTGTGGATGGTAGTGGCGGTGGGTGTGGCTCAACTGCTAGGCCGTGGGTTAGAACCTAGGCACTGAAACAAAATAACTAGTCTAGGTTATCAAAATCTCACACTAAGATATTATTTTTTCACATTCTAATACAAATCTAGGAAGTAAAAAGGAAAAAAAAGTTTCAAGACTGTGTGCAAACGTAAGTTAAATAACAAAAAGGGCCTTACCTGACAGATTTTTTCCCAGATCTCATCACAGCCAGCTTTTTCTTGAAAACTTAGAGCTAGATCATAGTTCTCAGCTTCTGACCAAACAATTAACGTATCCTGTTAAGAAACAAAGACTTCTATATCATCAAATTGGAAAGGAAGTATCTACAAAGCATAAATAAAAATCAAGTGAACTGGAAACAGAATAGCAATGACAAATGCCCTCTGGTAAGTACAGTTAATGTATACTCAATTGACATCACAGAATTATACAGTATTTTGTTCCCTTTTAAAACTTTAGTAAAGTACTGGTAATAACAGCTTGGCAAAGAGTAGCTTTGGTAACAGAAAGAGCCATTTCCTCAAACAGTAATCTCAGCAGTAGAGAGGCTGAGGCAAGAGGACAGCTGGGAGTTTGAGGTCAGCCTGGCCTACATAGTGAATTCAAGGCCAGCATGGACTATCTAGTGAGACTCTGTCTCAAACAAACTAACAAACTCCCCCAAAACCTTAAAACAACAACAAAAACATTAGAACAGGTTAGTAGACTCTGCTTCATGCTACCAATATAATACTTAAGGGAAGGGCTAATCATTCTTGGTCAAAATTGTAATTATAAAATTCCAACCACTTATTTTCTGTTGTTTCCAGAAAGTCAGCTGTTCCAATCACTAATGACCTACATGTTTAACCTTCCCTTTTAGTTGACTGTGAACTAGTCAAAAGTATGCTAATACCTGAAATATGTTAAGATTTAATGGTACTTTTGGCTTTTTTATTAATACCATCTAATAATAAAATGAAGCTACTCATAGTATCTATAAATACTACCAATAGCACCCAGTTCAGCAGCCTAAATTGCAGAAAAATTAACCTAAGGTTAGGTAAGTGCTCTCCTGGAATGTTCTCTTACACCCTACTAAAAGGTTACACTTAGAAAAAGGTGGTTAACGTCTATATTAGAAACTAAGGTCTGAATTTAGATCAGAAGACACACATACATACATTTAAATACTAAAATCACTACGCAATATTCTTTTTTTTTTGGTGCTGGGGATCGAACTCACAGCCTTGTGCTTACTAGGCAAACACTCTAACCACTGAGCTAAATCCCCAGCCATCATGCAATATTCAAAATGAACAATTTTTTTCAGAACAGACAGTAAAACTTAATTTGGCTAAAACTCTGAATTTAAAAATATGCTTTTTTTCTTTTTTTTAAGACAGTCTCACTATGTAGCCCAGGATAGTTTTGAACTCTCCCCAGCAATCTTCCAGACTCAGCCTCCCAAGTGCTGGGATTATAGGCATGCACTGCCACATCCGGCACATGAATTGAGTTTTATATTGTACTAAAATATAATCTACAAAATATTTTATATTTAATAATCATTCATGTGACTAGTATTCATAAATATTATGACCTGATACTGAGAAATATAAAACTAAAAGTGAGACCCAGAATATAAAGACAGAGTCTTGAAAATGTCAGTACTTTTTGGCTCTAATCAGTAAAAAAAAAATACTCTTTAATTAATTAAAGCCTCAGATTAATGTTTGCTTATAATCATGTAAGAATAGCTGGAAATCTGTTCTATCCTCTTCCTGACTATGCTTCTTCATAAGGAAATTTGCCACCAAAGTGCTCTTAAAATTTTATCAGATCCTGCAGTTCGTCCCACCATCTAGAGAACAGAAAAAACAAAAGAAATGTTTTCACAAAACGTGACAAAGAACTTCTATGTATAGAAATGAAAACAGACTCACTCTAGTCACTAGGGCAACCACTCAAAGTCTCTGTATCCTCCCTGCCCTTAGTCTCTAAGATGTCAATTTAGAGCTCTCCTCCAAACAGCTTCATCCACAGTGAAGCCTAAAAACTCAGTGTACCTCCATTTACTTGCATGTATACACAAGAACATAACTTTAGTGGAGTCATACTTTGTGAAACACACTAAAATAGAAATAAAAGAGATATATACAGACAAAATAAGCAAAATTTTTAAGTGTTTGAGATGTAATTGTTCCACATTAATAGCACTTTACGACCTAATATATATTGAGGGTATAATATACCCCTGAATGACAGTGGATACAACTGCATATTTAAAAATAATCCTTTTAGTAACTGAACTTTCTGGGAGGGCAACTTCTTGTCAGAGATATTACATCACTGTTTTTGCTTTGTCACAAGGCTGACAGACAGGTAATACTAAGAGTATAATTGAAAGTCTGGTCATTTGATTTTCATTTACATGATTATTGTTTTCAACCCTTTTTCAAGTACTTGTCTATTCTGATAAGGTTAGGGTAGCTTGGTACAGTAACTTGTAACAGGTACAAAACACTTCATTAAAAGGTTACTCTTCCCTTAGAATACTATGAATGCTTTTGACTCAGCTGCCTGATTTACTGTTTATTAAACATTAATAAAACTCAGTATCATCTTTTGATAAAATACAGAAACAGAGGTTTCTTCTCAAATCCCAATGCTTCATAATAAACATTCCATCTTGGAGATCACTAGTACTACGAAATGATATCCAAAAATCCTCCAGGAGGCATCCGAGGCCTTTCCACTTTGGTTCTAACCACTGTTCTGAGAGAAGGTTTAGTAAACAATGAAATCTGAATTAAGGTAATTGAGTGCTCCCTTCTGTTATCATTTTTTGTTCTTTTCTTCCCATTCTTAACCTACATTCTTTTCCCTGATCCAGTCAAAATCTAAGAAACTAAGCGGAATTTACATTAAGAGTCCTTTCAAAATGCAAAGAGGAATGATCTTAGGAAATGGTTAAGAATTCTTACTTTTGGGCTGTGGGGTATAGCTCAGTGTTAGCTTGGGTTCAATCTGCAGCATGGCATAACAAAAACCAAAAACCAAAACCAAAAAATAGCTTAGGGCAATGGCACATGCCTGTAATTCCAGCTTCTCAGGAGGCTGAAACAGGAGGATAGCCAAGTTTGAGTCTGAGATCAGCCAGGGCAGCAGTGAGACCCTAACTCAACAAAACAAATCCTTGTTTTTATCAGGGGCACCAGGTATTTCTTTTGATAAGGCAAATTTGAGAAATGATCTATCTGTATCTCTAGTTAGTGTAAAAGAGATAGGGTAGTGTCATCAGAGTAGAGACTTTCCTGCTCCATGTTACTCTAAATGGGCGACGAATCCCATCTATCGTCCCAAACCCACATCTCAGTAATAAAATACCCAGACACAGCCCTGTTTAGAATTGTTTTATTTTCGAAGTCTCAATAAAAGCTCCTTAGGAGCAAGAGCATCGAAATGGTACAAGAATATTTAAAACAGAAAAGAAAGTGTCAAATGGCAGTGTTTCCCGCAAATCCAAAAGTCCTGGATATAGCCAAGGTCAATTTCCTGTAGTAGTCTGTTTTCAACCCTGGGATTTGTTATTAAAATACTATATGCTTACTTGTGCATGACAAATAGTTTCACCTCTTTGCGAGATTATTAATGATCCTGTTTAAACCTAAAGAAGCTTGAATTTTCCTCAACCAGATAAAATATTTAATCATTACTGTGTCCCTACGGAAATCAGATTCTAACTGAGTTTGTAGGAAGAATAGAAAAAGGTCAATTATATTTGGTAGAATCCTTTAAAACAATTAAAAAGGTGATTATAGGCCAGGAGTGGTTGTGCATGCTTGTAATACCAGCTACTTGGGAGGCTGAAGCAGGAGGATGGATGGCAAGTTCCAGGCCAGCTGAAGCAATTTAATGAGTCCCTGTCTCAAAAAATAAAAAGGGCTGGAGATGTAGCTCAGTGGAAAGGCCCTGGGTTCAATCTCTAGTATCATAAAATGGCCAACCAACAAACAAAAAATCCCCGCCATATTCCATAGCTGAGTATTACTTAAATCATGGGTTCTTAATACAGGGTCTAATGGCAGCTGAAAGTTTCTTTAAAACTTGATGCCTAATATCCTTTTAAAGAAAAAGTCTCCTGCCCCCACAGGCATTTAAAAAGGTATAACTCTTGGTCCCCCCCCCCAGTTCTTCCCCTTGGTACCGATCTATTTAATTATTAAATAAACTTCAGTCATGAAATAGCTAAGATTCTACCACTTGCTAGACTAACCCCATATATGTCTGTAACTATACACAAAATTCAGTACAGACAATGCTGAACTTTTCCAAAAAGTAAAGTACATATATATCAAACTGAAATAACAGCATTTTTATAAAATCCATTCAAAAATCAATCAAAAGGTTGGGTGTAGTGGCGCATGCCTGTAAATCCAGCACTTGGGAGGCTGAGGTAGGAGGATCATTTTGAGTTCAAGGCCAGCCTGGATTATGTAGTGAGCTCAAGGCCAGCATTAACTACATAGTGAGACTGTCTCAAAAAAACCCAAAACAAATAAAAATCAATTAAAATGTTTGAAAATGAGTAGGAGTAACCAAATAATGTATCTAATCCTTTAATAATTCCTTTTCTTGATTTAAACCATGGAGATTTTACACTGAGCTACATTCCTAGCCCTTTTTGAGATAAAGTCTGGCTAAATTGCCTTAGCTGGATTCGAATTTGCAATCTTCTTGTTTCAGCCTCCTTCAGTGCTTCAATTACAGGTGTGTGCCACCGTGCAAGGCCGGCTTAAATCCTGATTTTTCTTCACCAGGACTATAACACTATTATGAATATAGTTCCCTTAAAGAGCTTCTGTAAGGTACTGTACTAAAGCATTTTCACATATTCACTTCCAACTATCATGAGATAGATAGCATTTCTACTTAAGAGATAAGGCTGACTGAACTCAGACAAGCTAGAAATTTAGAAATTAGGAGAACTCAAAAATTTAAAACTGCCCAAGTCTAAATTCCTATTTCTGTTATAATGCCATTGCTTACTTCCGTCTGACCTCCCTGCAACATATTAAATAAGCATGCCTAGACCCCCAAATAAAAAGGACCTGTTCCGTTTGATTCCCAAAGATACCTCCTTCATTCTCTTCCAAATCTCCACCCAAGATGCCTTCTACCTATCACTATGCCTAATCTTTGCAATTTAATCATTCATTCCTTTATTCTTTCTTGCACCTGAGCTATACTCTAACAGCAAAGATTGTCCTCACTGCAAATTCTTGCTGTCATTTAAATGCAGCTCTTGAAATTGCAGAAATGTTTCCTATATGCTCACTAGTCCATTCCCCACAATAACTCTGAGGCTGAACATCCAACATCCTGAATTTTAATAGATTACTTTAACAAGATACTGATACAACAGATACCATTTTTATGTTTACCTTCATCTCTGCTATTTTTTTTTTAACCAAAATCTAGAATATTCTCAACCTTAATCTTACAGGACCTGAAAGCCATTTGCGGACTCTTATTTCCTTACTGAAATTCTTTTCTTTGTTGGTCTGAAACACATTTTGCTTATTCTCTTGTCTTTCTAACTACTTATCCTTCCACTTTATTATATCTTTCTTCTTCCTGATTACCATGCCCAGTCAATCCTACCATCAGAATACTTCTCAAATCCATCCATCTCTTTCAACATCCCCATTACTCTAATCAAATCCAGTATTATCTATTGTGCAGATTTGCATAGCAATCTTTCAACTAGTCTCCCACTTATCATCTCTCTCCAATTCCAGACTGATTTTATTAAGTATTCTCGATGTTATTCTGATAAAAATTCTGAAAAGCTTTCAAACTACATTTTAAAAATTCCAACTAGAGTTATGACTCCTTTCTCAACCCTTACCCTACCATTAGTCCCAGAAGTTTATTGTAAAACTTTCCCACATATCTTACTATATTTCAAATGAAAAAAGGGAGGCACAGAACAGTAAATAGTATGCTATCACCTATAACAATAAAAGGGAGCATATATATATGTATACACACACATGCAAATTATGTATTATATGTATGTATATATACGATGGTGTACATTTCTGTTTACATATGCATACCTCTAAAAAGATACGTAAGAAACCAGTCATGTGCGTGGCCTTTAGGAAAGTATGGATAGTCTCTGAGGTGGGAAAGAGAGGTCATTAAATACCCTTTAAATTTTTAATCATGGTAACGTATTATATATTCAAGTTAAAGTTTATTTCAATAAACAAGCCTCAAACCAAATAATTAATGTAAACCTGCTCAATTTACCACTTTATTCCCACTTTCCTGGCTCCAAAGACTCAGACACACTACCAGGGACCTTTGATTCTTTCTCTTTCATATCTAACCACTCACCAAATCTTCCAGCACTTTCTTGAAAATATACTGGAGCTAAATTCCCTTCTGTCAAGTTCAAGACTTTCATTTTTTGTATCTAATTAATTCAAAAGGTCTTTGTATCCACAGCTCTTCTGCTCTACCCTGACCCTCCTCTCCTATTATTTATGACAGTCACACTGTTTTCCTTAAACACAGTATCATTTTAATCATTTTAGATCCCTTCAAGCACCTATAATTGCTCTCTTTTGTTTAGCAAATCAACCTTTGAAAAAATGTCTACAGCAAATACACTTAATACCTTTCACAGCAGGTGTATTATTTCCCACCCTAGCACAGTTCCTTTAGCAACAACACCAACAATAAAGTTTTCCTTAATGATTTTAGCTCTTATCTGTTTCTCTCACCTCTAATTTTCTGTTGCCCACGGCTGTGGAATGCAAGTTTGCTGTTTGTAATATTTTGTATTGGCATATACTATCTATACAAGCCCGTCAAGAATCTTAATCTTCCTGTACTTTCGTTTCCTCTCTGTGAAATGACTTCATGGGCCTTCAATGAAGACTGGGTTAAAACACTTTGTTAGCAATTTATTATCATTCTGCAATTGTTTCACTCGGGCAATCGCGTCTCCCAACAAAACTGAGGTGAAGACTTCCCTATGCTTTTCTCCTAAAACCAATTAACACACAACTGTTTGGAAAAAAAAAAACCTCTATATATCCCTATGATTCTCCTTCTGATTTAGTAAAGATGAGTGGGATTAATTTTAAGTAATTTAAAAATCTGACACATACATTAAGGCACTTTATTTCATACTGTACTGTATAATCATTCTCATCTCTTTCGAAAATATTTGTTTAAATACTTAACAGGTTTATTGGAAACGTACATCTTTTTCCCATTAACTTCTTTTTTTTGGTGCTGGGGATCAAATTCAGGGCCTTGTGCTTGTAAGGCAAGCACTTTAACCACTGAGCTAAATCCTCAGCACCCCCATTAACTTCTTCATTACACACATTAAAGAAGCAAGCAATGTGAACAGTGACATCTAATATGCAGTCATTTGACATTCAACTTGACTCATTCTAATTTAAGTCTACATTTCAGTACTTGACTTCTGGAAGAAAGTAAAATGCACACTGAACACACAATTTAGTAACTGGCTCATTTTAGAACTGTAATATTAGGAATATTAAGTATTTCTCTCCAAATTTATTCAAATTATCTTAATACACCAAATATCCTATAAACATCTCTTTAATCAAGTTTTTAATTAAAACCCACTAATGAATATTTAATTTTAATTAAAAATTAAGTTCTAATTAAAAATCAACTAATGAACAAGACTAGTGAAAAACACAGATGATGACATCAAAAAAATTCAAAGGAACATAAAAATATTAATTATTTAAGAATCCCAATTTGTGTAACTTGTACAAAGTGCAAACTAAGACTGGTGAATATAGGAAAAACTATCTACTACAAAAAATGAAATTTAAGCAGGGTGTGGTGGCACACACACGCAATCCTAGCACTCTGAGAGTCTAAAACAGGAAGATGGCAAAATCAAGCTCAGCCTTGGCAGCTTAGTGACTTAGTGAAACCATGGCTCTTGAAAAAAATTAAAAGAAGAGCTGAGGGTGTAGCTAGTTCCTCAGTGTGAAGACCCCAGATTCAATGCTCAGTACCGCTAACAAAACAAAAACAAACCACTCCCCAAAGCACAAATAAGTGAATAGTTACTGAAAATATTCCCAAATAGCACAAATTTTTAAAAAAGTGTATTTTTCTTCACTACTTTATAGATATTAAATGCATATAAAAATGCTATTCATCTGGCACCAGTTTTCTAGCAGAATATACACGAAACTAAGTCCCCAAATTTGTATTCACAGAAGCACTGTGTACTTTATAAATCAATGCCTGCCATAATGTGATCTTTTCAATAGTAATGACATCTAAATGATCACGTAAACAACCTGAGAAGAATCCGTATCATAATCAAATACGTAGGGAAATGCTTATGACTTAGTCACATTTAAGAGGCAAATTTCCTGATAATTTTTATATTCACACAGAAAAGAGGAAAAATAATGACAAAATAATAGTATTTCTCTACAGGCGAGCAAGCAAACAAGCAAACAAAAAACCCAAAGTGGTTATCCAGTAAAATCCAGTGCAGAGACAGAATAACCATCCTCATGGCTGACTTAGAAATTAAATTTACTTGAATGTGTACCTTAAAATGTCTAAGGTATGAGAAATATCTTTGGTGTTCAAGATAAGTGTTTTATTTGGTTTTTCACCAAAAATAAAAAATTTTAAACATTTTCTAAGTAGAGAAAAAAAATCTGTTAATTGAATAATAAAGATTTAAAATGTTTGGAAGAACTGACAAGATTGGGCATGTTCAGAGTGGTAAGGCCATAGACTGAAGAACTGACTGAAGATGTATTATGTAACTAAAATAATTATTAAACAGTAAAAAAACTTTCACTATTAAGAAGTCTTTCATGAGACACAATTTTATTTCAACTGCAAAGCGTTTATTTCTTGGCATCCAAATTTTCATAGACCTTGAAAGAAGTAGGCTTGATGTTATAAAATTCTAAAGTAATTTCTTTTTCTTCTAAAATTCCTGCCATATTGATTTTATATATCACATACACAAAATGGAAATAATCTAAATATCTAATAGGTGTGTAACACATTGGAATACAATACAGTATTAAAAAAAAAAAACTAGATCTACATTGGTAACATGAATACATCTTCAAAACTAATTAGTGAAAAATTCAAGTTGCAGAATACACGTTAAGAGGATGACAGCAATTGCGTTAAGTTTTAAACACAAAAGACTATGCATTGTTTATGAATACATCTATACGCAGAAAAAGATATAAAACCATGTACAAAAACTTCCAGATAGGGTTACCTATGTGGATGATAGAGGACAGAATAGGATGGATACAAAGGGGGCTTTAACTTTCCAACAATGTTCAATAACAAAGTGGGCTTTAATTTATCAACAATGTTCAATATTACAAAAATATTTGAAACAAATATAGTGTAATGTTAACATTCTTAAACCTCATGGTGTTACAGACACCTGTTATATCATTCTCTATATTTTTCAATTCTGATATACTTTATAATAAAAATGACAACATTTACATAATAAAAAGTTGAATCTGCTATTGTTTTTAGACTAATTAGGCACATTAAAACACAACACAGGTTTTGTTTCCCAAGATAAGACAATAAACAGAAAATGTTACATAATTTTCAATGTGAGTGTTTGTAAAGTATACCCTGATTACTAAAAAAAAATACAACAATTAAAGAACAGGACTTAAGTGCACCTACAAACACTCATTTGAGTCAAAGGATCTAATTTCATCCTAGGAACAGGCTTTCCTTGCTTTAAAAAGTTCCTTTTGAATTTTCTTCTACATCATTTCCTTCAAATGTGACTCAGTAAAAGGTTTGGTGTATAAGGTATAGGTGATACTTGGCTTACTTTATTTAGACTAATGAATACATTGTAGACTAATATAAACTAACAGTAGCTCACTTCAAAGATAGATAAATTAATGCCAGTACAAAAACTTTCACTTTCAGTCTGAAACTTTTAACCTGTAAGAGAAATACACAAGGTCTCTACCTTTGTTTACCAAACATTTTTTCTTGTCAGGAAAACATTCCCATTTTTGCCAGATTAATACTCCCTTGATCACAGATGAGGTTTTTCAAATTAAAGATAAACAATTACTTGCCTGTTGTTTCTGATACGCAGTGTTTGGATTTATCTTTGATTCCAAGAGTAGTGATCCTGAAAGACAAAAAAAAAAATCAGTCTAAATTAAATTATAAAACCCTGAATATAATATATGAGCACATGTTCTAAAAACAAAACTTTTGGGGTTGGGGATCTAGCTCAAGTGGTAGAGTGATTGCCTAGCAAGTGTAAGGCCCTGAGTTTGAACCCCAGGCACAAACAAATAAGCAAACACCAAACTTTTACTGTCCCTTATCCAGCTGAACCTCTGAAATACTAGTGTTACTTTAATTCGTATTTTCTCCTCAGAGCTAGGCTTTAATTTACAATATTTCACCCAATCCCTGTATACCCTTCAAGAAAAAAAAAAAAATCCACCCAAAACCATTCAAAGGAGATGAGATTATTACTGAAGTTACATTGAAATGAAAATTTTGAGGTCTAAAAGATGATCTGAAATCAAAGTTTAACAAAAGTTTTACCTCATTTCCAGTCAAACAAATACAACAAATTATGAAGGACAGCGAGAGATCTAAGCACTCAATGTATCAATTAGTCTTAAATTCATCCTACTCCTAGCTTGAAGGACAAAGGAACACCTAAGGTAGAAATAAATGTCCTTGAGTATTGAAAAGGGAAAGTCAAAGAGTATAAAACATGTCGAGGATAGATCTAAGAATATTTCTCTATTTTTTGTATCGATCAGTTGGTCAAATTGAGGCATTCTGATAATACTGTAAAAGATGTTTTACTCAAAGCTATATATCTTATAACTTTAAAATACTTCACACGAATCCTAACAATCAACAATAACGAATTTACAATCTGCTCTGGTGTCCTAACTTGCTTAGATTGTGAGTTATCCATTTTTTCATGGCATCTTCTACAAAGGCGGCCTGGACGGATCCCAGATTAAGACCTATGATGCTCGTTCATGCCTGTAAGGTGGCAACAGACTGCAATAATCCCAGAAAAAACTCTTTTTGGTTTTCACTAGCAACAGTAAACTGTAGCAAGAGGCTATCTACTGAAATCGGGTTCAAAGCAAAAAAGGCACTCAATAAAAGTTTCACTAAAGCTTTGTACTAAACTTATAATGCCCAAGAATTAAATGAGAGCGGGAGGGGGTGTCGGCTCCCCAAGGCTCATCTCTTACTACTTCCTCCCCACTCTCACGTTGTAAACCTCTTCAAAAGAGAAGGGACTGGACAGGAAGGGGTCAAATCCTTAAGAGGGATAGGAGGCGGGGGAACCAGAGAACCCGCGTTTGACTGAGAGTAAATCCAGGCGAAGTAGTTTGTTTTTACCACACAGAAGAGCAGACTCAAGACCAGTGTGCTGTCCCAAGAAGTGGTATTAAGAGTAACCCGGCTCAGGGCCCAAACCCGAGGCTGTACCACAACCGAAGCCGACAGCCCTTAGTCTACTGTTCCAACAACCTTACCGTCGGACTCTGCCCGAACCAGCAACGACATCCCCTTGAGCTCCTCCACATAAGTGGAGGAGACGTGCCCGGTGCCTCGGTCGTCCCATTGCCGGTCTTCGTTCAGCGTATAGACCTTCACTCGTCGCCGTGTATCCGACATGTTTGGTAGCTGCTGTCCCCACCGTTCTGGTCGCCGCCTCCTCGCTCACCTCGTCCGGGACTCTCAATCTTCAGAGACGGTAGCGGCGCCAGCGGTGGCAACGGCGGCGGCAGCTCTGGAGAGGCCCGAGTTCACCATGGCTCCAAAGGTGCAGCCGCGAGAAGGGATGACAGGAGTTACCGAGACCCCTTCACTCGGAGTCTTCGTTACCTCTCACTTCACCCCTGCACACACCCACCCTCCCCTCCCCTCCCTTCGCCCCCCAGAGCTCGCTCTCCCGCCGCCGCCGCCGCCGTAACTACTACTGGTCCGCCATCTTGTAATCTGACTCTCTCAGCCTTTCTCTTCCTCCTTCAGCAGGCTCACACGGGCTGCCCTAGCAGGGGCTACGGCGGCCGACGAGCCCAAAACACGTCACTAGCTCCTCTACATGCGCTTCCAGAGCCAAGAGGCTGGAAGCGGGGGTTAGGAGGGCGTTTTGCGCTGAGGTGGGAGGGCCTAAGCAGGCTTCCTTCTCTTTGGGCCCGCCTCCTGCGCGGGATCTCAGTTGGCGGGAGGTTATCGCGAGCTCCACGTTCTCCCTGCGCCGCGTGAAGCGCCGTGCGAACACACCCCTAGTGTGGGAGGCTGCCGGCGCCGAGGATCCTGAGCGCTGAGACCCGCCGCTGACGGAGAGTAAAGCCAATTTGAGAAGCAGGCGTCCTTGAACAGGATTACCCTGGAGCGAAAGGGAAAGAAAGGTGCTTGCACTCCTTAATGGAGACACCCTGACAGCCCGAGAGAGAAACTTGAGTGTATAAATCTTCCTGTGAAGACGAAGGAATGACACTTTTCACCCGAATCGAAACCCACTAAATCTTGTTGTAGAATCTGTTCCAGTTAAGCATCTGTCCAGGAAATGTTCTGTGGACACTAAACTCTCAAGGCGATTTTACTGTCTTACGAAGGTGTGTTAACTATTTCTTATTTCCCGCCAAAGCGTTTTGTTGTTGGGTTCTTAGTAACTGACCATTGAAAGGCAGGTTTCGGCTCATGAGAATACAGTGCTTGTTTATAACCTCGGAGAATAATTCTGTAGATAAGATGAGCGAAGTGGCGAGGTACTTGCCTTCCTAACTCCCCAAAGAGCACTGTTTTGATTTCTTAAATTTCTCTTGCGGGCCGGCAGTTCTGAGTTTTCGGTCTTGTTCACGCACAAGGTTACAGGAAATCTCTGCGTTCACGTTGTCACACGTTGCACAGTGGATACACGTCATGCCTCTAGCATGTAGTTTATTTCAGTCCCTTTATTGCTTTTTAATATAGCCAAACTCCTCAGCTCCTTCAGCTGCTCGTTCTTTCCAACCCATAGGTCTGAGGTGAAACGGGCGAGTTGCTCACGTTGAGAATGCAGTGCATTTCGGGAGTTGTAGTCCCTACTTATCAATGGGCTTGTCAAAATGTGTTTCTGTTTATGTGTGAACGTTCTTCATCCGTATACTAAAAAGTGGTCCAGTGTCTTACACAGACCTGGCGCCTGGTTAAAAAAAATTCTAATTTCAAGATCTGTACAAGGGACCTCAGAAAATGTACTTGTATGAAGTTGTTATAATATACATAATGGCTGTGACCGATGTGGGCAAAAAATGTATTTTGGCTCAGAGAAAATATCATTTCTATCTTGGAAGGGCTAGAGAAAATTTTTACTGATCACTTTTGAGCCCAGTGTCTGAAAATACACTACCCTTCTCTCTAAGGCCTGTCTACACTACCTGGATATAATGTAGTCACCTCTTCGCTACTGAGGACAGACCTTGGGAAGAGGACTGGGCAAACCCTGGAAGCAGGCTTAGCCTTTAGGGAAGGGAATTCTAAGGTGCCCAGTGCATAATCTTAAGTGGAACGTTATCTCCACTTGGACGCATCCCTCTTGATTTCATGGGCCTCTCACCCCATTGGGAGGTGCATGGATAGAATGCCAGAGCAAGGACCCTTAAAGTACAAGGCCCACTGTTCGCGTAAGTCGGAGGGCAGAAATGTACTCCAACCAAATGTTTTCCCCAGGAGAGTGTCTTTTCTTCAAGAAGGCATAAAAAATCCATACAGTAAACCTATAATCCATTTATGATAACTAGTGCTTTTACATGTACAAAATTTAGAAGGCAGAGAAAGACACACAGTGCAAACTAAATCTCCTTTCAGTTCCTGTATCCTACTCAGTTTTCCTCTTGGAGTCATAACCATACCATTTTCCTGTGTACATTGCCAGACAACAGCTGGCTTCATGGATATGTGACCTATTGAGTTCTTGAGCAGGGGCCTCCCAAACTATTTACAGGGTCTTATTCCAGAGATAGCTTATGCATAGATAAGTAAATATAAATGCATGTGCCTGTATGTATACACACACACACACACACACACACACACACACGTACACAATATGTATACAGTTGTCTTTCCATAGCTTGGAGGACTGGTTCCAGGACCACTAGAGAAACTAAAGTCTGTGTATACTGAAGCCCCTTATATAAAATGGAGTATATTTGCATATAACGCAGTACATCTTCAAATCATCTCTAGATTATTATAATACCCATTGCAATGTATATGTACCGCTTAGGGATTAATGACAAAAATGTCTGTATATATTTAGCACAGATACTTTTTTTAAAAAACATTTTCCATCCAAGTTTGGTTGAATTAGCAGATGCTGGACCCATGAATATGGAGGGCCCTCTGAATATGAATATGGAGGGCCAATTGTAATCTCTTCTTTAATTTTTATGTCTATGTTCATTAATTCTAGGAGTTTGGCCTGTAGTTCTTTTTCAGTTGGGTCCCTGCCTGGTTTTGGAATCAGGGCAATACTAGCTTCCAGGAATGATTTGGGAGTATTCCTTCCCTTTCATTTTCATTAAAGAGTTTTGAGGAGTATTGGCATTAGATTTTCCCTGAAGTTCTTGTGGAATTCAGCAGTGAACTACTGCTTCAATTTAATTGCCTGTTAGGGAATAATTGAGGGTTTTTAGTATATTCTTGGTTCAGTTTTGGTAATTAATTTTTATCTAGGAATCTGTTCTGGATTCTACAATTTATTTGAGTATAGTTTTCTAAAATAGTTACTAATCTAGATTTTAGCAATGTTTGTTGTGATTTTGCCTTTTTTCTTTTTTTTTTTTTTCTTGCTGCTGGGGATCGAACTCAGGGCATTGCGCTTGCAAGGCAAGCACTCTAACCACTGAGTTAAATCCCCAGCCCCAGCCTTTTTTATTTCTAATTGCATAGACGTGGGTCTTGTTTTGGTAAGATTAGCTAAGGGTCTGTCTCTTGTTTATTCTTTTAAAGAACCAGGTCTTTGATTTATTGATTCTTGATATTTTTTTAGTCTTAATTTCATTAATTTCTCCTCTGATCTGTACAATTTCCTTCTTTGTACTAGTTTTGGATTTGGATTGTTCTCGTTTTCCTAGGACTTGGAGATGTAGCGTTAAGTTATTTATTTGGGCTGGCTGTTTTTCTGATGTAATCATTCACAACTATAAGCTTCCCTCTTAGGACTGCTTTTGTTGTGCCCCATCGGTTCTGTATACCTAACTTTTTAAAAACCTTCAGTACAGTGCTTATCAATCCATCTTTCGTTAATTAGTAAATCCAAACTAAACTGTGTAAGTCCTTGAGGAAAACCATGCTATAGTGTAGTAGTATGCTTGTAAAAGGAGTTTTAAGTTTTTATTAAAAGTAATTTTGTTAAGTAAGTTCAGTTATTTTGAAACCTGGTACAATGACAATGAAATATGCTCCAGATGGTAAAACTAGGACTACTTTAAGCATTACCTGTATAGTCTTTTATTTGCTACTCTCTAGGACATTCATGTCTGTGTTGGTTGATGACTTTACACTCATAACATTGTTCTCTTCAAAGCTATTTTGCCCCTCTCAGTTTTCTATTCACACCAGAGATCCTATATTCCTCACAATTCTTAGGCTAAAATCCTTAGCCATAACGGCTTCACTCTTCATTCCTTATTCTGTGCACATCCCATTCTACCTAGGTTAGTCTAAGATATCTTTTATGTCTTTGTAATTGTTCTGAGTACCAGTAACTACTCAGCCTGTTGTAAGTAGGTTCTTAACACTCCTATGACCAATTTCTTATATCAGGTTTAGGGTTACTAGATTTAGCAAATAAAAATATAGGACACTCAGAACAAGTCCAGATAAACAAGGAATAATCTTTTAGTGTTAAGCACATTCCAAATATTGCATGGGATATACTTATATAGTAACATGTGTTTATATAAAATTCCTATTTAATTTGGCATGCTGTTATTTTATGTGGCCATTAGAGTGAGGTTTAACACCTTATTCCTGGATGAGCCTATCATTTTCTTCTCTAGAACTCAACCTCAAGAATAGGAAATGTGCTGTAGGACAGCTATATTTTGCTCCATGCTGAGAAAATAAGTTTACAGAAAAAAATAAAACAGTTTTATGGAAAGAAGCACCAAAGAGGTCATGAGGCTCCACAGGGAAGTCAACAAGGAACACTGCCTTAGTTCTTTTTTTTTTTTTTTGGATGTTGGGGATCAAACTCAGGGCCTTGCATTTGGGCAAGTGCTGTACCACTTGACATAAATCTCCAACCCCTGCCTTAGTTCTTGATAACTTGTAAGTCCTGGTTCTGGTCAAGCACAGGGGACGTGAGTTGGCTACTATGAAATAAAACTCATGACCGTGTGATAAATTTTCCCCTTTGCTTTAATTTAGCATTAGGTTGGTTTTGCCCTTTAATACTCAATGAATCTTTTAAACCTTCTGTTTCTGATTTCCACTACCACCCTAGTCTCAACTCTCATGAGCCTAGAATTTTGCAAAAGCCTATTAAACTTGTTGTACAATCCTGTCGTACCCTTTCCTTGGAAGTAACCAAGTTTATTCTTATCTGATGGAACACTTTGAAAACATTACCTTGCATTGGCTGTCTCCTCTTGTCTTATATACTTATGATAAGGAATAAAGTACTAGACTATGAGAAATTGGTTTGTAAAATTAAAAAGCTGTTTTAGCTTCTAAACATATAATACCAAATAAAAATGAAGTTGTTAGCCTTCTATCTGAAATTATTTTTCCCAAATAGCTGTAAATCTCCCTCCACTGCTTTATTAGGTCTCTGTTCAAATATTATCTACTCAGAGAAGCCATTCTGGATCATTTTATCTAAAACAGTAACTTCTGACTCTATCCCCTTACTCAGTTATTTTTCTTTAGTGTACCCACTGTGTATCTTGTATACATATTTACTGTCAGTTTCCATCCGCTAGAATATGAGCACTGGAACTTGAGCTGTTTTACTTACTGGCACATCCTGCACACATTATAATGCATGGTACATTGTAAGTGTTGAATAAATGCCATGTTTGGCTGAAATGAATTAAGAAAGATGCTTCCTTCCAACTTTATGCCCAGAAATTTAAAATATTTTATAAAAGAAAAAAATGACTGTATAAAAACCATAACAGAATAGTAATTTACGGAGTCTATGTGTCATAAGTCAAAAGAAAGTGTCTTATAAGTATCTGCATTGAGCTAGTTATAAGAGATGGACATTCAGTTTGAGTCACAATAAACTAGAGTTTTTACCATGATAACCCACATAGAAAAACTTCATTGTTAAGTAGGAAAAGCTACTAAGATGTGAATGAAAATGAAGATAGGAGAAGATCAGCTATAAAGGGTAGGCACTTGACTAAGTGGAAAAGTGGATCCTTTTGATGGTTTACAGTTAGCTTTATTTTTACTCTCTGGCACTACAGGTCTCTAGCACTTAAAAACTAGCTTCATTTTCCCAAATTATTAGTACTGTAGTTAGTGCCTATGAAAAAGAAAACACTTAAAAACAGAAATTTCGAGCTGGGTGGGGTAGTACATGCTTATAATCCCAGCACTCTGGGAGGCTGAGGCAGGAGGATCACAAGTTTGAGCCCAGCTTGGGAAATGTATCAAGACCCCGTCTAAAAATAGAAAAGGTCTGGAAATGCAACTAAGCACGAAGGCCCTGGGTTCAATCCCCAATACTAGGGCAGGGTCAGGGGGAGACCTGAAATTCTACCATTAAGGATAATGTCTTAAACAGAAAGCAAAAGTGAAAATAAATACTTCTGTCACTATTACTAAATCACATTTATCAAATATAGAAAGCAAATTTAAACTTTCATTTTCAGTTAATCTTTGATATTTCAGAAAGTGTATCAACATTACCTACCATGATATTTTATACACAGTAGATATATAATCAATGTTTATTGACTTAAAAATACACATATTTTAAAAATCTTTGTTTAAAAAAAAAAAAACTTAGGGCTGGGGATTTAGCTCAGTGGTTAGAGTGCTTGCCTAGCAAGCACAAGGCCCTGAGTTTGATCCCCGGCATCAAAAACAAAACAAAACAAAACAAACCGTTGTCTTGGCCTGCTAAATTTTCAATGTTTTATGAAGTAGTTAGCCCTGAGTCACAAATTTACATTTCTCTATCATTTATAAAAGGATTACACATTCTAAATTATGACCTCCATCTGTTTACTTTTTGTGGAAATATAATGATATTTTAAATGATGGGGATAAGCTTGACAAGTTAATAATTTTATCAGTGACTTTTTTTTGGTGGGGTTGCTGAGGATTAAACTCAGGGCCTTGTGCTTGCTATGCAAGTAATCTGTCACTTCAGCTAAATATCCACCCCCTATATCAGTAACTTCTACACATGACTATTTCAAACATTTACTAACTGAAAATCATGATTCTTCTAACTCTTATACCAAAAATATTCATATGTTGGAAATATACACGCTCAAAATATGATTGAGTTCTTTTTGATGAGTAAATTTTTTTTTTTTTTGGAGACAAAGTCTCACTATGTAGTTCAGACTGGACTTGAACTCACTACGTAGCCCAGGCTGGCCCCAAACTCATGGAGTTCCTCCTGCCTCAATTTCCCGAGTGCTGGGAATACAGTTTTGTTTTTTTTTTCTGTATGTTTAGGTAAATTCAAAAAATGTATTACCTCATTCTACTGAGAATTTCATTTGTAAGACTTACTCTACTACGTTTATGGCTTTGTGACCAATTGAAAGGCATTGTATTATTAAAAATGGGTGCAGTTAACTGCCTCAACTTCTTAGTTTATACTGGTAATGACTCTGAAGAAATATACCCTGCCTTTGAAAATGGCAAGTTACAGTCTGTGAAACAAGTATAAGCAAGAAAAGTTGTTGAGCAAAGATGTAAGCCATAAATAAGATGACTAAGGGAAAACTGTCATTACTGTATACAACGAAGAAAAATGAGATGTAGGAGGAGATTCATTATATCATATGTGATCTGTTTCTTTCTTTGTATGTTTATGGTGTTAGGGATTGAACCCAGGGCCTCACACATGTTAGGCACTGTTCTACCATTGAGCTATATCCCCAGTCCTGAACTATTATTTTTAAATTTTGGGGGTATTTCAGAATCACAGAAACAAAAGGCTAATCTTTGCTAAGATGTAAAATTAATTTACTTTTAATAAGTATTGTTTTATAATGTAAGAATAAGCAAATATAGATGATTCTTATAATTAAAAAAATGGCACATGTAGATGAGTACTCTAATACAAATAATTTGAATATATTTATACTATATATAATTCTCCACCTTAGAAGATAATTTTCTCTACAGAATATAACCTAGAATTTTTTTTTAATCACCGGGAAGAATTAGATGATGATTGTGAAATAGGTTCTCCCATTACAATACTGTTTCTGTCACTTAGAGTTTTGACAACAGATGTAGCTGGAGACTGAAGCACTTTACGGGAAAGCCTCATTCTTCCATCAGCTGGATCACGTCCAAAGTATTTCACCTGTGTTAAAAAAATTTACTTTTAAAGTTACAGCCCATTGATTGCCATCCAAATTAAAAGATACTTAAATTTACATGCCCAAATAGGGCAACAATTAATGTTTCTATTTTGTCACTGAAAGCACAGCTATGTGGAGGTATATGCTCAATAAATATGATTTGGTTAAGTAATTACAAAACTAATAGGCAAAGCGTTTAATTGTCTAGTTACATTCTTCTGTTAACTCATCTATGCCTTTTTGTTCTCTCAAAGTCCGTATATTAGAAGACCAATGAAAGCCATGGTGCATGATTCTAGATCAGGGCTTTCTGAACCTAACTATGCTACAGATTACACAGGGTTATGCTTAGGTCACTCAGATTTTCACTACTGCTCAGGAGACCAACACACTAGAGTTTATTTGGTTTCATTGTGAAAATGAAAGGTGAAGGGGCTGGGGATTTAGCTCAGTGGTTAGAGTGCCTGCCTTGCAAGCACAAGGCCCTGAGTTTGATCCCCAGCACCCAGAAAAAAAAAAAAAAAAATTGAAGGAAATTCTGGTAGGCTTAAAGTCTCTCCTGATGTAAAAAACAATGTTCTGCGAGAGATATTATGCGTTAGTTCTCATCTTTCCCTGGAGGGTACTTGAACAATGGTACTACAGTTTGGGAATAAGCTAGTAGCCTTAGTTACTCAGGTCATGGGTATTACGTGAAACTGGAACACTGTGTGGTACAGCCAAAAACCCAAACCAGCAATGACTTCTTTCATCTAATCATAAAAGACTACAAAAAAAGGTCAATTTCGTTATCAGAATTCTAGGCCTGAACAACTGGCTCTTATCAAAATCAAAAACTTTTAGTCTCAAGTAGTGGAGAAAGTTTCAACTCCTCAAAGATGTCATTCAAGGTGTCCAACAAAGTTATCTGAGTTCTCACGTCTTTCTGTTGCCAAATCACATAGCCAACGTGCTCGTGTATTTTTTGAAAGTTCTAAAGATGGCTGCTGTTTAGGTAAACCACAAGCTCCTTGAGGGGAAGAATTGTGTACTAAATCCCTAATGGGTCTGTTTAAGCAACCTGAAGGTTAAAAAAGAAGCACTGCATATAAATAACACACATCACAGATGTTAATTCTAATCTTTCAACATACTTTTTGAAAATAATAATTGAAATTTCAAGTACAATTTACAATTTTAAGGCTAAAAAGATTCAGATACCTGAATTTCTTGGCCAACTTCTAATCCTAGGGCAGTGGGATGTTTAATCTGAAAAAAAACCGTATTAATCAGTTATGTGTAATTACCCAGTAGCCATAGAAGTTCATATTTTCCCAAGTGAGCAGTTTTAATGGTTTTCTAATTATAAAATCTGTTAATTAGACATAGTTAGAAGAATGTAAGGATTATCTAAAACCATTCTACTTAAAGATTACTATTGCCAACACTTCACTGACTGTCCCTTCAATTGTCTGTCATTTGTGTATTGCATTTATAAAAATGGGCCTCTTTGTCCTTTTTTTTTTTTTTAAACAGAGTCTTGCTTTGTAATTCAGCCTTGCCTTGAACTCATGCTGATCCTCCTGCCTCAGCCTCCCACGTGCTGGAATTATAGGTGTGCACCACCACACCTGGCTCTTGTGCTTGTTTTTGTATTTGCTGATTTTGACTCACAATTATGTTAAGAATCTCTTTTCTCATCAATCCACAAAGCACTACAGGTGTGTATTCAAACTATATAGTTTATTTAACCAACCCCTTTTAATTTAAATTGTTTAAATTCCAGTGTTGCAAACACTAATGACTAGTGAATCTAGGTGAAAGGTACGAATGTTCAGAATGTTCAGTTTTTCGAACTTTCCTATAGGTTTACATTTTTTCAAAATAAAAAGTTGAGGCAAAATAAACAAATGGTAGTGTTACACTGATCATTTACTCATCTAGTCTATTTATACTCTCAGAATAAAGCCCTACATATACAACTTTTAGGATCATAGACATTTACCAAATACCTCCCAAAAAGTTTGTTCCATTTGTACTTCTGTCAACGGTGTATGAGACTATCCATGTTTTCTCTTACCCACACTGGGAATTTTCACCTGTCTCAAAGGTAAAAGATCTTGTTTTTATTTGCTTTTTCTTTTTTTTTTTATTTTTTTATTTTTCAAAGAGGGTCTGGCTATGTAGTTCTTGAGCCACCAAGCCTGGCTTTTATTTACATTTCTAAAGATTGTTATCGATACTGGATAGTTTGATTAGCTTTTTAAAACAGAACCTGGCAATAGAGGTATAGACTAGTGGTCGAGAATGTGCTTACCATGCATGAGGCTCTGGGTTCAGTACCTATCACTAAAAAGCAAACAAACAAAACCCCTAAAATCAAAACAAAACAAAAAAAATTGCACATTTTGCTTTTGCTATTCATTTTGTTTTTTCTTTTCTTTTGCAGTAATGGAGATTGTACTCAGGGGGACTGTGTTCCTGAGCTACGTCCCCACCCCCTTTTTGAGGGTTGAACTGTGTTACCCAGGTGGGACTGACTTCCAATCCTACTGTTTTAGGCTCCCTAAATGGTGGAATTACAGATGTGCACCACCAAGGATGGCTCTTATTTTTCGTACTAATCTATACACCTGTTACATATTAAGCCCTTGTTATGTGATACAACCATATTTCCCTTTGATTGTTGCATATCTTTCATCATTGCTGTGATTTCTGCCATGTAATTTTAAAAACTGAGGTCAAATTTTATCTTTTTACATTTTAGGCTTTGATATAATGCTGAAAAAAATTTTTCCCAGCATTAAGATTACAGTGATACCTCAGTCGCTGAACTCAATTTGTTCCAAATTTGTGTTCAAACACCAAAAAGTTTGAGAACTGAACATATTTTTTCCATAAGAAATAATGAAAAACCAAATAATTGGTTGTGAAGCCCCAAATTATACTTATAAATTCATTTTTACAGGACTTTAACATATTTCCCATAATTTTGTCAAATAGTCTTACACTCTTAGTTTTCCAGATGTCTGAATTACAGTGAAGATTAAGATAAACTTGCGGATTCCTTGTTCAGCAGAAAACTGGGAAAACAGGGCTACTGTGTTTCCCCAAAAATGAAACCTACCTAACTAGAAAATAAGCCCTAGCATGATTTCTCAGGATGCTCGTAACATAAGCTCTATCCCCAAAATAAGCCCCAGTTATGATCATCAACCAGATGGATGATTTAGTTTGTTTCAACACATGACAGACATATTGAATTATAAAATAATAATGTAAATATATTAACATTAATACTTAAATGATGATATAATTAAGTATTTGTAAATACCCAATGGGCGTCTTTGGACAAGAGGTAATGCGAATATCAACAGATGAACTCAAGACTTATTGCCAAATGATCAATTGGAGTACACAAGGCATGAATAATGTATGCACTTGATAATGAATATACGTAGTTGTGTCTAATATGAATCTTGATTCAATACAGCCAGTCTCCAACTTAAGAATATGCGAGTTAGGAACTTTCACAGGCATACTGTATAAGACTCACTTTGTTGGCTTACAGACGAATCTGACTTACAAACATTCTCCTAGAATGCAACTTGTTTGTAAGTCAGGGGCTTACTCTACATTGACTGTTACACATGAAAGAATAAGATATTCCCTGAAAATACGCCCTACTGTGTCTTTTAGAGCAAGTTAATATAAGACCTGGTCTTATTTTTGGGGGAACATGGTATATGTAATTTTTAGTAACTGCCATGTGCTAGTTGTAGATGTTATTTTACTTCAAAACATTTAGGAGAAGGAAAAACAAGTATCTGTGGTAAATAGTGTGAAATCTTTTGTAGGCTGTAGAATCTCTGCCATTTTTGTTTTCTGTTTTGTGAGAGAGGGTTTCACTATGTAGTTCAGCATGGCCTTGACTCACTATGTACCCCAGGCTGGCCTCAAACTCATGGCAGTCCTCCTGCCTCAGTCTCAACACATGCCTGGCTCTGCCATTTTTGTTTTCTGTAACTAAACTGGTAATACATAAAGTGCATAATTCTCACCAGTGTAGGTAATTTCAATGTGGTTTTTTTTTTTTTTTTTTTTTTAGATTTTTGTTTTGTTTTTTGGTGCTGGGGATCGAACTCAGGGCCTTGTGCTTGCTAGGCAAGCACTCTAACAACTGAGCTAAATCCTCAGCCCCCTCAATATGGTTATTTTTAGAAACAATTATAAAAATAATTAAATTTTTGTTTCTTTTTACCTTTCGTTGATCAAGCTGTGTGTTATGAAGTAGCACTGCAGTCATATTTGGGTATAGTTTTACCATTACTCCAGTGTCTCTGCAAGAAGTAGGTAAGCCTGGTTAAAACAACAAATATCTACTGACAAATAAAACTGATGATGTTTTTAAGGAGAAAAAGAAGAAAAAAATGAGAGAAAAAGAAGAAAAAAATGAAACAAAAACCACTCTAGCATATATTGTTATAATTTTTAAAAATTATGATTACCTAAAACAGGTAACTTATTTTTCAGTTGAAAAAAATCCTATATTTAAATGCTTGTGAATCAAAAGACAAAGACAAAGGAAAAGCTTTTAGACTGTATGTGTGTGTATATTCATTTGTGTTTCTAAAAATTTTTGATACAACTTTTTTTTTTCGGACATGGTATCATTAAGGTGTCCAGGCCAGCCTTGAAGTCACTTTATAGCCCAGGGTGGCTTCCAACTTTCCCTCCTTTTATTGCACCCTTATGAATACTGGCATTATAGGTGTGTGCCACCATGCCCAGCTTTTAAACACGTTTAAATAGTGTAGAATATTAAGTATTAAATAATGTAGAATATTAAAGGAAGCAGTTAGGTAAAATGGAAAATTATTTAATAAAGTTCTCTTCCTTTTCTAGTACACTAAAAAAAGTGGTACCATTTCTCATTTGTCAACTGCAGTATTAAATCATCCCATTTCCTTTTATTATTCATTGTAAATAGCTTTGAACATTCCTGCTACTTTCGGTAATTTTTTCTTTTTAAAAAATGGGATTTTTTTTTTTTTCCTGATTATTTTAGCTGGTAAAAAATGCTCTGAGGGGGCTGGGGATTTAGCACAGTGATTAGAGTGCTTGCCTTGCAAGCACAAGGCCCTGAGTTCGATCCCCGGCACCACAAAAAAAAAAAAAAAAAAAAAAAAAAAAAAAAAAAAAAAAAAAAAAAAAAAAAAAAATGCTTTGAGGTCAAAACTAGCATATTAAAATATGTGCTAATTAAGTAGTAAGTACAACACAACTACAACAATAACTAAAAGGAAATACTGCTTTGTGTGTTTTGGGCCTGTTTACTGGCAAAATTAAAATAGTAGAAAATTTCGTTACAGAAAACAATCGAGTTGGAGCAGTCTATTATAATTAAAACCACAGAACTGTGTTAGTGAAAAATCTACAAACTGGCAAATAAAATAAAAAATATTACACCTTATAAAATAGTGACTATCTGGTAATTACCATATAAACTAAACACCTTACAATTTTGAAGTATTCATAAAGCAAATATGTAATAATTTTAAAACCAACTGAGTGCATTACTTGTTATTACCTGATTTCAGTTATTGTGGCAGTATAAACAGCTCCAAATTCTAATTGCTGCTCTTGCTGTAAGTGCAAAATAAGCCATAAGATTTATAAAGAAAACAAAAACAAAAATAGAAAAAAACAACTATATAAAATCTATACTTACATCATCTTTACAGATTTCAGTAATGAATTCTCTTGCCTCATGCATTGCACTGGGTGTTGGAGCAAACACAGAAAATGTTTCTTCATCCACCTGACTAATACTTACGCCTTTGAAAAAGATAATTTAACCCCCAGCACCGCAAAAAGAAAAGAAAAAAAGGGTAATTTAACACATTAAATTTAACTTGCTTATTCTAGGGGAGACTATTCTAAAAAGTCAATGTGAGAACAGTGGAGGGCCCCAGAAGTGGGTGGGCAGGGAGGCACATATTGCACACCTGCTTTGTATCTGGCACTCAGTAGGCCCCAGAGATACAACAATGAACCCACATCTTAGCATATCAGGATTAATTTTTGAGACTCTGGTTTTGCTGTCTTAATCATGATTAGAAACTATATTTTTTTAAATTTCTCTTACCCTAGTGCGAACAGATGAATGAGGAATAAAGTCATGTTAGATTTTGATTCTTAACAAATGGCTAAGGTGACTGCTCACTGTCCTCCTTCAATAACCTCAAAACTGCTATGTACTGTGTAACCTAAACATTGCTTCCAAAAGAAATAAAATTAATCCCTACTATTTCTGTATATATACTTTCAATAAAAAGAGCCTAAATAAAACTAAGTGAGAGTAGCAGAAATAATAGAAATAGATAAGGCATAACTCTTCTATTAAACTCAAAATTATTCTGGAATGTTTGTTTTAAAATGTTGCAAATACAGTTGGGGATTTAGCTCAGTGGTTAGAGTGCTTGCCTTGCAAGTGCAAGGGCCTGAGTTTGATCCCCAGCACCAAAAAAAAAAAAATGTTGCAAAAAACTGCTGCTGAATTCTAGCCTTGAATGTAGTTAAGGATGATCATTTGCTGATTTATAGAGGCATACAGAAAACTCACAATAAAGACATCATATTCTTTTCTCCTGGTCGCTCATTTCTCAAATATGCATTTTTGAAGCAACACAGAGGAAATCAAATAGCAAACTTAACTGCTCCAGGATTTAGTAAAAACCTAAACTTCATGCAACTCTTACCTGTTTCAGCTTGAAGTCTTTTTAAATTATATCCACCTGGTCCAACAAATTTTGCTCGTTTTGATAATGGAACCTCAACAGTTTCTGAAATGTAACACAGACAAATATATAAATAATACAAATATATAGATGAATCTAAAATGTTTTAACTATGAATTAGAAAAAGTTTATTGATTAAAATTAATAAAAAGTCCAAGAATATCCTCCAAAATTATTTTTTAAAACTGATAACAAAAACTTAAGAAATTATACATATTTATGACCTATTATGTGGTATTTTGATACATGTATGGATAGTGTATTTAAATCAAGGTAAACATTTATCTCCTGGAACATTTGTTATTTATGTTTTTTCTAAAATATTTTTGCAATAAAAGCACTTTAAATATTTTAATTTTGTGTATGGTGTAAAAAAATTTAAAACCAGTAATATACTTTCATATATCAGTGCTTACATTATCATGAAATCATTAATTTTAATGTATTACCTATGACTGGTCCATTTTCTTTTCTAGATGCTCGAGGTTTTGAAATTGTTTTGTTCATAATCTGTAATATTTCCTTTTTTGCCACTAGCAGAGATAAAAACAAACAAATATAACTACATTAAATAAATTGCATCTCAAATATCTAGTTTTAGTTTTTATGGAGTAAAATCTAAACGCCTTAGTTTAATAATCAGAGCTCTTCAAATCCTAATCATCTTGAAAAGTCACTCATATTCCCTCTTCTGAATCCTATCTTAGAAAGTTGCTTAACTTGTAAAAATCAAAATGTCACTGGTCTCTTATTTGGGGGGTTAGTCATGTACCTAATAATGAATATTCTTGATTTAAGTTACATGAAATTCCTTATTTTTTGTTTTGTTTTGGCGGTGGTGGACCAAGCAAAGCCCAGAGCCTCACACATGCTAGGCGAGCACTCAACCAACTGAGCTACTCTGCCACTGCCATGAAATGCCATTTTTAAAAGCAATATTTTATAATAAGCCTAGTGGAAATTATAGTTCCCATTAACACACTAGACATTAACAAAAGAAAAGGAGAATGAGGCACAATGCCTTACCTGATGCTTGCTGAATAGCCTCCATTACAATTTTTATTGGTATTCCTGGTAATTTAATATCAGCCTAATATGGAAGAGCCAAAAGCAAATAAATATTGATTCATGACACTATTTAAACATTAAAAATGAGACAGAGTGTTTTAAAAATACCTGTAATGCAGTTATTCCCTTATTGGTACCAGCTATTTTGAAATCCATGTCACCATTGTAATCTTCAATTCCCTTTAGGAATTTAAAAAATTACAGTTTTAAACAAAAACAAGAGTCACCCATAGTCACTGTAGAAGAATTCCAAATACAGTTTTAGAAGTAAACTATGTTTTCTAAAACCAAATACAAAGAAATTATTAACTACTGTTTCTAATTATGACTTTTATTTGAGACAGTCTTGCTATATATATAGTTCAGGCTGGCCTTAAACTCACTATGTAGGCCAAGCTGGGCTCAAGTTCACTGTGATCCTCCTGCCTCAGACTCCTAAGTGCTGGGATTACAGGCATGTATCATATTGTCTGCCTCCAATTTGTGACTTTTTGAACTACAAATATTTTCATTAAAAGCTCCGATTTAGGGTTGGGGATTTAGCTCAAGTGGCACAGCGCTTGCCTAGCAAGTGCAAGACCCTGAGTTCGATCCCCACCCACTCCCTAAAAAAACCAAAATACCCCTCTGATTTATTAGAAATCATTTTATTTTTAGATCATGCTTCTCTCCAATAAATGCATAAGAATTAATTTAACTTACAATTATCCTAAAGTGGGCCATTATGGATAATGGATATATATAACAACAACAATAATGATGATGATGATGATGCAGTAGTATATATAATAATATATAGACACATAATTTTTTAAATAAAATTCACATCCTTCAAGATCTGAGGCAAACACAGAAAGGATAAAAGAACCACTGTAACTCTGTTCCTCAAGTACCAGTTTTCTGAGCACATGATACCTATAAAGTATGTATCCTTCACCATTAACTATTTGAACCTGGGAATATACTTGCCAGAATATCTGTTAGCAAACGATAATCTTCTATTTCACCTTTCTCAGTATTGATTTTGGTGATCAATCCTATTGCTACACCTGCGACAGCAGATGATACTGGAACCCCTATAATTGAGAAAAAGATCTTTATGTGTAATGGGTTTCTCATTCTGTTCATACTTATTTTAATGTAAAAGGATGATGTTCTCCATATTGACAATCAACAAAGTTGACTTGGAAAGGTCCTAAGAGGTCCTCTGTATTTAATTTCTTTTGAACATATAATAAAGTTCCTGAGAACAATTTTAACAGGTAATCAATATGCTTGGCAAAAACCTCTCCAATAACAAACTTCATAATTATTAAATTATTCATTGTTTTGCCTTTGTGCTTTTGGTGCCTTCTTTTTCATGAAAAGTAACCATGTATTTGGTAAATTCTTCTAGCCTGAACCTCAGTCTACTCCCCATAGCAATCATCATTAGAGTAGCCTCCAGAAAATTTCTGTGCACAAATAGAAGTATAAATCTATTCTTATATTTTCTTTACTCTTGGGAACATGCTATATATATATATATATATATATATATATATATATATATATATATTCATTATTCTGCACCTTGCCTATTTTACTTAATAACATACCTTGGACACTGATATACATTACCACATAAAACTCGACCTTATTACTTTGGTTGCCAAGTACTCTCCATATGTTTTTTTATAAGACACAAATAGAAGTGGAGTGGCTAAGTTAGAAAGTATGTGTATTTACAACTGTTACACTGTCAAATTGCCCGTTATACTATCAAACATGTAAGGTTTTCTCCTTTTACCAGCAGTAAAGCTTTGTACTTTTACTGTCTGTAAAAGCTGGATGCTAGAATGTAATTTTGTTAGGTCTTACTAAACATTTTGTTCTTTGCCTATTGAGAGTGTCACAGTGGTCACTTATTTTTAATTTGGCTTGTTTTTATGAGTGTGTTTGAATATTTTAATGTTTATAAGCCTACTTGTTTTTTGGAGATGTGTCTTTTCGTGGCATTCAACCATTTTTTACTTGCTTAGAATTCTTTTTCTCACTGATTTGTAGCTCTTTCAAAGACGTTTTCTTTCTTTGTGGTGCTATAAGAGCACATCTATTATGAACAAGTCTTTAATTATGAATATTAAATAACATAAATACAAAAATATTAGTTCTTAGTTTGTTCACTTTGTTTATAGTGGTTTTTTCTGGATAAAATTTTTAAAGTTTATAATCATGGCTCTTAGATTTTCCTTCTCAGTAACAGTTCTTCTCCAAGATTTTGATAGTCTTCCATGTTTCATTTAAAAAAACCAAACTTAAGTTTTGATCACCTGGAACATATTTTGGTACAATGGAATGTGAGAGATATTTCATTCTCTCTAAGCAATCTCACCTATACTTATGGTCTTACTAACATTATAGTAATGTTGATGCAGGGAGCTGGCTTCTTCAAGCCCTGGATCTGTAACCAAACTTGTCCCTAAAACATCATAAATACAAGTGAATCTCCCTTGATAAGTTCTTTTCCTCCTGTATTTCCTACTCTTGGTGGAAGGCAAGTAAACATTCATGTCAGAAATCAACACTTCTCATTTCTTATATTCCATCAAGTCACAAAGATATTTTGTTTATTTTCTAAATTTTTTAGAAAGCTATCCTGTCCCCTAAATATTGAAATATATATTGTTACTCCTTTAGTCCAGCTCCACATTATTTCTTGTGCTGGAAACTACTTCCATCTGGAGTCTCAGATTTTTTTTTTTGTTTTTTTGATTCTCTTTTCCCGGGAGCTCCCTTCTAGCTTCTCCCACTTAATTTCCCAGGGCCATTTCTGAGCCAGGAAAAACTACCTTAAAAGAAGAAAAAAAACTTTAAACATACCACTCTTACACAAAATCCTTAAAGTTCTCCATTTGCTTCGAGGAGATTTTTTTTTTTCCTGGTCCTTGGGATAGAACCCAGGGCCTCGTGCAAGTACTCTACCACTGGATGACATCCTGTACATATTCTCTGGTTAAAAAATGTTTGGGGCAGAGTACTTCACTTTTGAATAGTCTCTACTCATCCAGAGTAGCTGTCTACGATCTCTCTCTTTTCCCCATTTTTCCACCTTCAAATAAACCATCTTCTGTTTGTTTAAAAAAGAATGTTTCAGACATATTACATATTTTGTTCCTAGAGATTCATACTCACATTAGCACAATGAAGTCTGTTTAACTCAATAAACCTGTTTAGCTCTACTCAAACTTATATTAGAGCAGAATAATTTTTTTCAAGGTATACAACAGTTAACATCCCTATTTAACAGTATTCCATGAACAGTGAGTTGTAAAATTGCTAGCTTAGCATAACAATGGCCTTCAAAATCTGGTTCCTGTTTATTTCGTTGCTTCTTTTGAATATATTCCAGGAACATACTATCTTGCTTCATAACTTGGTAGCTATGCACAGCTGTCCCTTTCCCACCTTTAAGCTTTGTTGAAAAATGGGTACTACTTCTATTCGTAGGGCACAAGATGGTGCCTGACATTGGGCATAGGAAGCACTCATGTGTTTGAACTGAATATATACCTTTTCTTGGTTCCTCCCATAGCACTTGAGATTCATTCTTATCAAATTTTAATTTCTTTACATTTTTTCATCCTATTAAGATTTTTGGGGGAGAATCAAATTTGTTTTACAAAATTAGTCACCCATTCATTTTTATCAGTATCCTTTTTGTGGCAGGTCAGTGCTATCACTGAAAGGGACAAGGTTAAGGAGAAAGCATCCTCTAAAATTCCTCCCCAAGGAATTGGTTGTAAGACCCCTCCCCAATCATCTGATTGAATTAACCAGTCTCCTTTGTTCATCCTTCAGCAGTCATAAATGATGTTTCTAGCATTTTGTCTAGATTTCTGTATCATTTACATAAAGAAATCAACTAGACTCTAGATATACTGTATTCTATATCAACCACATCCTTTTACCTGACTCCAAATTTAGTAGTATTTTTCAAAAAAAAAAATGAATCTACTACGGCATGCCTTATTTTTGGTCTTTTCTCACTCATTTTTTCTACAGCAACCTTCCCAAGATACAGTACTTATATAATATTCTTTTAAGAAATTATTAGGCAAGGGTTACTGTCAAATTAATTGGATTGTACTTTACAACAATTACTTTCCTTGCTGGGCGTGGTGGTGCACACCTGTATTCCCAGCACTAGGGAGGCTGAGGCAGAAGGAAGGTCAGCCTAAACTACATAGCAAGACCCTGTCTCAACAACAAATAAACAAAAATTTTACTTTCCTTTTCTTACAAAAATAGGAACTTTTCCTGTCCTTGGCATACCAGTCTTCAAAGTTTCCAGAAGACTGCCAATACGGCTCAGTAATTTCATCATTGCCTGGGATGGGTTTTTGTCTAGACCATATTTAAAGCAGTTAAAAACTCTTATCATGTCTTTTTGTCTTTCAATTATTCTTTTCCAGGATTTGTTTTCTGAGTTTTCCAATAAGAGATCTGGCTGAGAAATTCAACTCCATGAGGATAAGGACTGTTTTGTTTGCCGCCATATCTCAAGAACTTACATCAGTGCTTGCCTCAAGTGGCACACAGTAAAGATTTGTTAAAGGAGTGCATGAAGATGAAAAAGTATAACAGTATTTTACCAGCCACCTTAAATATAAGACTATATTTTCTTCCACCGAATACAATTAGAAAAGGTACTTTCAGCATTTCTCTCCCCTTTGGCCTGTTCTAAATTTTAATTAAAAGGAATAATATTGTTATACACTCACACTATTGTTTCAATTTATCCTTGGTTATATCCTCCTTCCTACCTTTCACATCTGTACTGTAGGTATGTAGACTTCTCATAGAATTCCTTTTCTTACTGAGCAGTGTTACTGGTGACTGCTTGGCAGAACCTGGTTTTGAGAGCCTCACATGCTCTCAAAGTTCCTTCAAATCCAGCGATTTTCCCAACCCTCTTGCAATCTATCTTCCTAAAATTCTGTGTATGTGTCTGGAGTGGCTCTGTTCTCTTCCTGGCTTATATACATTCTCAAAGATTACATGGTTACTTTTGCTGACAGGGCCCAGTGGTTGGTGACTGGAATCAATTCTGCGGCATTCCAGCTTTCGTAAGGTGAGAAAGTTCACTGGCTTACCAAAGCAAGTAAGTAACTATCAGTGCATTGCTTTTAGCTAAAAATACGAATTCTTACTGGCTTAGTAATCTAGGATCTGACTGTAAGCCTTACTAAAGTCCAATTTTATGGAAACCTTATGTTGTATACTAATCACATATATATAAAGTGTTAGCAGTTTTGAGAAATAATTCTTTTACCTGCATCCATTAATGCCAAACTTCCACCACATGCAGATGCCATGGAAGAGGACCCTATAGAAAGGAAGATATTTGCTTTATAATATATATTTTTAAATAATTTATAATTTTTTTTTTTTTCAGTGCTGGGGATCAAACTCAGGGCCTTGTACTTGCTAGGCAAGCACTCTAACTACTGAGCTAAATCCCCAGCCATTTTTTAAATGTGGAAAATTATTATCAGTTATTTCCTTACAAATATTCAGTAGTCTTTACTTCCATGTTTTTAACCACTTAACAATTTACGCCAAGCATCACTCGGGCAGTGTGTTTTTTAGTACTATCCCAAGTGTTGCTTGGGCGGGTGTCGTTTCAAACAGTTGATTCTTATTTTGAATTTGAAAAAATTTGATGAAATTATTGTTCATACATATCTTGTTTTATTATCTTATAAAAATTAACAAAAAATACAATTTTTGGTCACCTTGTATTTGAATAATTGGATGGTAAGTGGTTAGAAGCACGTAAGTCACAAACTACAGAACTGCCTGGTCCAATATGCTAACTATTAGACATATGAGGCTACTTAAATTAATTGAAATAAATTTAGTTCTTTAGGAAGAATACAAATATATAAAAGATTCCCATTATCATAAATAATTCCACTGGATAGTACTGCAATAGAGATTCTGATTCTGTGACCCTCCAAAAGGACTAGCAATACTATTTTTACCACCTTGTTCTGACAGGGCTCTGGTTCTCTGCTTGAGTCCAAAGCCCAGTTACAATCAGCAGACAATAGAAAAGATTATAATTTAAACTGGGCTTACTTTGGTACTTTTCCCTTAAAATCTGTGACCATCTGATCTGTTTAAGAATATAACAGGGAATCTGGTCTTTCTACTGGGAAGAAATATTTTGATACCATACCATTTGACTCCAGAACTTCAGATGTAACTCTTACAGTAAAAGGAAAATCTTTGGGAATAACAGGATACAAAGCTTTCTCAGCAAGAGCACCTAAATTAGAGTAGAATATAAAACAATAAGCAAAAAAATATATGAAGTCTCTGTAACAACACATAAGTACAGATCTGTACTTACCGTGTCCAAGTTCTCTCCTATTTATTCCAGTGATTTTGCCAATTTCATTAGTTGCATAAGGAGGAAACTTAAAAAAGAAGACACTTGTAACTGACATGCAAAGATGCCCAAGATATATAACCAAAATAAAACAAGCAGAATCCCGTTTTTGTTTTAAAAAAATATATTCATATATACAAGTGAATCGGGGGTGGGAAGTGGATGGCATAGGGATTTACACCATACATTTCCATAATGTTTAATTATTAACAATAATAATATATTTTTATAATAATAAAATATACATATTTAAAAAGAAGTATACCCTGAAGAGATACAGATCTTTTTATTTTTTTTTAATTTTTTTTATTATTTTTACCAAGAACATCTATTGGTACATTGTATACATAATGATCATAATCAACATGGTTAATTTGTACCTGTACATGATACATCTTGGTTTTCCCCCCTCTTCCCCCCTTCCCCTCCCCTCCCTTCCATTCACCCATCCCTCCCTATTTGCAACAAGTGTAGCTACACTTTACCATTGATACAGATCTTTTTGATAAGGATTTTATTTTTGACAGGTTATAAACTATATTTTTGATGGTATGTTATTGAGGAATATGAATTAGCTGTGATCATTTAAAAATGGAGCTATCCCATAAAAATTGTAGAATTCTGCTTTAGCAAAAAAATGTACAAAGGAGCAGTGAAACATGAATCTGATCAAGCTTGATGTAGCAGCCACTTTGCAAGAAACACAGGACAGGAATATGTTGAACTTCCCCATGAGTGTGTAGTCAGCAATACTCAGGTTGTGGGGGACACTACGTCAAGTGACTCCGAGGCTTTAGTAGATAAAACTATGAAGAAAATATGTGATGGAGAAATGTACAGATTAAAAGAGACAAAGAAATACCTGATTTTTAAAAGATGGACAAGACTAAAGTATCTATGGATGTACACTGTAAATGCAAGAAATAGTTTCTATAAAACTTAGGAGACCTGTTGGTTACTTGTAGGGATGGAAGGGTATTGAGACTGGGATAAAAAAACATGGAGAAACTTCTCAAATGGTTAGTGATGTTGTATTCCTTGACTTGAATCATGATTACAAGGGTGTTTGCCTTACAAAAAACTCATTAAACCATCTTTTCTTTACATGGTTTCCAGGACCCATACTTTAGGGATTTCAAGATGGGACAATATGGCAATAATAACCCATTTCCTTCTATAGCTCCCTCCCTCACCTCTTTCCTCAATAATCAGTTACTGCATTTTGCACAGCTGTCCCTCTTAGATTAACACATGCTCACTTGCTAATGACAACGAATGTGCTTTATTCAATTATAATTCCTCTCGTTTCCTGGGTATATCCAGAACAGGGTATTTATAAGGGATTCAAGGCCTGTGTTTATGGATATTCTGCAGCATATACTTTCTACATGTAACATTCCCTATTGATTATAGCAGGTTTAACAAATTTGAAATACTGGGATTCTGGGCCCAACAGTATCACTCAAAAGTAAAGTGACTTGCTACTTACACAAGCCTGCCATGGTGTTTGCTTCAAATAATAAAAGTACTATATGTTAGGTGGGTATTGTGGCACACACCTATAATGCCAACATTTTGGGAAGCTGAAGCAGGAAGATTGCAAGATTGAGTCCTGCCTGGGCAATTAAAAAAAAAAAGTGGGGGGAGGGGGAAAGCTGGGCATGTAGCTCACTGTGAAGTCTCTGGATTCAATCCCCAGTACTGGGGAAAAAATTAAAAAAAAAAAAAAAACAAAACTGACTTGATGGGAAAAGGTGATTTGTCAATTGAAAAGCTCCACTTTTGTTTGACATGTGTTACAGGTATAACTCTCTTGTTTAAAGGCAAATAACACTGTCTATTATACTCCACCTTAGACTTAGAGTAGGAAGTTATTGGTTGGATAGCTCTACTTATCTCTTCTGAGTGCAATAAAATAATAGCCCCCAAATCAACCTTAACAGGTACCTGATAAAAATATTCATAAGAGAATCTAAGTAGCGGATATATGGGCATTCACTGTAAAGTTCTTTCAATTTTGCTATATCCTAGAAGATTTTCACAATAAAATACTGGGGAAAAAAATTCATCTTACCTCATAGTGCAGCATGAAATTTTTCTCTTTTATCCCACTACAGACAAAAGGCATAATATTAAAAAACATTATAGTATAGTGACACAAACAGATTGGTTTCAATAAATAACGAAAAAAGATTTCAGAGAATTAAGAAGACCCATTTGGGTACTAATGAGAGTTGGTCTGAAACAGAAAACATGAAGAATAGCATTTTTTTTCTTTTCTTTTCTTTTCTTTTCTTTCGAGATGGGGCTCTCTTTGTTGCTCAGGCTGGTTTTGAACTCCAGCAGTCCTCTTGACTTAGCCTTCCAAGTAGCTGATAGATGGCATTTTTTGGGGGGTGCTTATGAGTAAATTCTACACAGATAGAGGAAAACAGTTTTGCTTCAAATACAAACCCTAAATATCCAGATTTGAATATTAAGACAGCAGACATATTTTTAAGCATCAGTAACTACTGAAAGAATCTTAAATGTCGTAACTGTAATATTCAAATATCATGATCGGGCATGGTGGTGCACACCAGTAATCCAAGAACTCAGGAGGCTGAGGCAGAAGGATCACTGTGATTTTGAGGCCAGCCTGGGCTAAACTAGCAAGTTCAAGCCCAGCCTGGACTACAGAGCAAGACCTGTTTTAACAAAACAAAACAAAACAAACTAAATATTCAAGAGTTACAATCTTTCTTCCACTCAACATGTGAAATGCAGATCAGTAAGTGATTATATAGCAGATCTGATTGGTAAAGATCTTTTCCAGGTTTGAAAGGAGAACTGTTATGTTTTTGTGTCTAGAAGTCCCCCCAAAGTCTCATATGGTCATAGATGGGGCTTTTTCAGAGGTGGCTGAATCTAGAGTGTGTGATGCTGGGATTAAGGGCGTGTGATTACTAAATCATTCCACTGATTTGTCTGGCACTACCCTAATCATAGCAGCCTGGATAAAATATAAGGGATAGAAAGAGGCTTGCCTACCCCTTTTTGCTCCTTGTGCTTACCTTGCTGCCTTCTGCCTGTCTGCCATGCCACCCTGCCTCGAACCTAGCTGATTGTGGACTGAAAGCTGTACAAACTGTGAGTCAAATAGACCTTTCCCCCTTTCACTTTGCGTGTCAGGTATTTTGTCTTAGCAAGGAGAGAAGAGTAACTAAAACAGAGAACTGTTGTCAAAGTGTCTAGAAGAATGGGAAAAAATAAGAATCGCAAATTCCTAGAGGCAGGAAACCAGGTTTATCTAAAAAAATGACAGGCATATGTAACAGGGTGTTGGCACAGATAGCATCCTAACTGGGTTTACAAATGCTGTCTTTCTGTGCAGAGGATTTAGAATGTCTGGGGATGAGGCAGAATCTGCATAACCATGAAGTACAGACTTCGAAAAAGAAATTTAAAAAGTCAATTCCTTCAGAACACTAAAGGAAATATTTTTGTAAGGCAGGATAATGGAGATCAGTGGCTCAGTACCTGCAGTTTCCAAGAAAAGGAAACCAAAGGCCAACATGGCTGAATGATGTGTGTTCCCTTCATTTACATGGTTATAGAGGCTGGAGATTTAGCTCAGTGGTTAGAGAGCTGCCTACCAAACACAAGGCCCTGAGTTCGATCCCTGGCACCAAAAAAAAAAAAAAAAAAAAAAAAAAAAAAAAAAAAAAATGGTTACAGATCCACGACTAGAAATTATATGGAAGTGTGCTGGCCAGAACCAGTGGTCTTTCTTACTGAGCTCTAGAAGTCAAAGTTAAAAGTCTAGAACAACAAAGTTTTGGCTAGATGGGAATATAAAACAAACTATAAGAATTTCTTTCAAGCTAGGATGAACAGTCTAGCATTATACGCAAATGCATTGTCAATTTTTATCATATGAGTACATGAAAACCAATGAGAGTGGCTATCCTGAAAATTCTAGGAATTACTCTTATCAGTTGGCCAATAAGAAGAGGGAAGCACAGTCCTGCAGTCTTCTGTGACTGTTAAGCAAGGAAAGGGAAGTAGCGCTACTAAACACTGATGAAAGAGGTAACTGGCTGTGCATCCTAGGACACTGATGCATTACTGCTAATGGAACTAATCATCTAAAATCAATCAATATGATTTTAGTGCTGACTTTTTACAAAAAGGGGAAGAGAGCCAAGTATTTCCAAATAAAAAAATGTCATAATGTGGCTTGGGATTAGACAGGGTTTTTCATCAAAATCCTCCAGATTACCTTCCAACTGGAATTTTTGCCTATGATAGTTATTTGCTTTCTTTGTTATAACAGAAAAACCTATCCATTTGAGATTACCTAAGAAATCAGTCTACTGACAGAGAAATACACACATATTAGGGAATTAAATGCTTTACTAATAGGTGTTCCAAACCAATGAGTTAGAATATAGTGTATACATTTAAAAAAAAAATCCCTTCAAGTTTCAACTATTTAAATAGAAAAATGAAGAACAGAGATACAGCTTTAAACAGTAATGATAAATGATAATATACCACATGAGCTTCAATTATATACTGGAACATCATAAATTGTAACATTATAAATACATAATTTACCTTATAGCTGTTATAATTTGATCCGATTTTATACTGGATTCTAATGAATCAAATGTAACTGTACAAAGCACCTAAAAAAGAGGGAAAAAGTGTCTTAGGCTTTAATATACTAAGAACAAAGATGAAAACAACAACAAAATAACAACAAAATATATATGTTTTGTTTTGGTGCTAAGGATTGAACCTGGGTTGTCCTTCATGCTAAGCATGTGTTCTACCATTGAGATACACTCAGCTCAACACTAAAAATATTTGAAGAATCTAATTAACTTTAAAAAAAAAAAGCGGGGGCCAGTGCTGGGCATGGTGGTACTGGTTTGTAATCCCAGCACTCCAGAGGCTAAAGCAGGAAGACTTCAAGCACAAGGTTAGCCTGGGCTACACAGCAAGACCCTATCTCAGAAATGGGTAGGAGGTAGTGGTGGTGGTTGTAAGTACATTCTAAACACACTAGCCATGGCACTTAATATAGGAAATACTCATTTTATAAATATTCAAGTTGTATATAAATCTGAAAAATCCAAATGTCTAACATCATACAGACTATGTATGCAGAGCACCATACTAGGAGTGCTAGGGGAAGGAGACAGTAAGAAAAAGGAAATATGTATAAAAACTATGTACTTGTCCATAGAAGAAGCCTCAACAAAGGTTCAGCCAATAAAATTGCTTAAAAAATAACCTCAGTCTCTGGAGGGAAATAATATAATCCAGAGACTCTACAATATATCATTCATAAGGTCCAGGATACAGTCTACACAGAAAGAAGAAATGGCCTATGCTTGAGAGAAGAGACAAGATACTGGGTTAACAGACAAAAATTTTCAACAGGTATTATAATTATACTGAAGGACACATACAAAAGAGTTAATGAAAATTCTGGAACTGAAAAATATGTCATCTCATAATTGAAACGAGATGACAGGAGTCAGTAAATATGAAGATGGATGAATAGAAATTGTTTAGAGGGTGCATTTGCCTAGCATCCACAAAGCCCTGGGATCAATCCCAAGCACTGGAAAAAAAAAAAAAGAATCGCCCAATTCTGAAGAGAAGCAACTTGTGCTCTCTTCGGCAGCACATATACTGAAGAGAACCAACTCTCAGGTACCTTTGGGATAATATCAAAGAAACTGAGGGTAACATATGTGTTCTTCTAATCCCTCCAAGGGAGAACAAAGAGAATAAGGCACGAAAAAATTGAAGAAAAATGCTGAAACTTTCCATATATATTCCATATGATTAAAAACCTATAGTATCTATATAACGTACTTCTACTAGCTCTAACAATACTAATTCAGCAAATAATTGTAGTTTTTTATATATATTACCTGTGTTTGTCCCCTCTGAAATAATGCTGATCCATGAAGAGTTTTAAACATATCTACCTCACAATTTATATTCCTAAGTGAAGTCAAATCACGTCCATCACACCTATATTAATAAAGGAAATAAATAGTAAAGCTGAGATGAGAGTCACAAAAATTACACGTCCCTTTATCTCTACGAAAACATTCTTAACTCCAGCTATGTATCACTGTAGAACTTTAAAAAATAATAAAGATACTTGGGTGCGACACTCAGTCCCACCGAATCAGTGTTTGACATTGTGACCTATATGCCTGTACTGTTACAAAGTTCTACAAGTAATTCTGATGTGCAGTGAGGGCTGTGAAGTAATTCTGATGTACATATAAAGCCCATGACACAGCCACTCATCTACACAATCCTTACATTCTTTCTTTAATGAGTTCCCATTTTTAAATAACTATTATTTGTCTTACTTGTCGTTTGAAGACCAGTTCCTTCCTTTGAGCAAGCTGGCACTTTCAAGGCAACTTGCAGAGACAGTGCACGTTTTAATTGTATCAAAAGAAGATGTTAGCTGAGTATGGTAGCATGCACTTGTATTTCCAGTCACTCTGGAGACTGAGGCAGGACAATGCCTTGAGCCAGGAGTTGGAAATTAGCTTGGGTAGCACAGTAATAACCCATCTCAGAAAACAGGATATGTTTACCTTTTATATTCATTCAAAATAATACTTCTAAAAACCTCCTTTGCAACAACATTGAAGGATTCCATTATTTCATATGGATCAGCCTCTGGAAATTTTTCTATAGAAAAAAGACAAAACAGGTTTTCTCTTTTTGGAAGACAGCACTTCTCCAAAAGTTTACACCATCAAGTCAGTTATTATGGCAGTAAGTCAAGGGCCACTATGAATGTTTAGTCCTTGGGCCAGCGAAGTAGATAAATCAAATGTTCTCAACTTAAGTGAGACATACCAAGTATTAGGTACTTCAAATGTGTTGTTACTGAAAATTTATAGTTTGCTTTGTACTAGAATAATAGTGCTCTGCAGTTAGTTCCCTTGCTATTATGCTACCTGACAAATCCAGCCAAGGTTTAACTGACAATTATGCAAAGGTTTAACTGACAATTTTCTTTCTTTTTTTTGTGGCACCGGGGATTGAACTCAGGGCCTTGTGCTTGGAAGGCAAGCACTCTAATCACTGAGCTAAATCCCCAGCCCTAACTGACAATTTTAAGGGTCGTCATTCTTACTCTTTTGCTTTCAAAACTTTCATCTTAATCTGCAAAATTGGGGAACAAATTTTTTCACATATTATAAATTCCTACCATTTTTAAGCTAACATTTAGCAAGTGCTTTCATGAGCCAGGTTGCTTTTTTAAAAATGCCATTAATCTTCATTATAGCTAATGGGGAAAACTATTATTATTCCCATCCTACAGAAGAAAAAATAGAGGCCTAAAGAAGTAAACCATCTGAGATTACACAGACAGTAAGTGATACAGCTATGATCTGTATTGTTCTCTCAGGTATTTGGTTTACTAAATAACGCATAACTTTAAAGTAACCTGAATGTCTATCTATAATGTACCAATACATGTTCTTGGTAAAAAATTAAAAAAAAAAATTAAAAAAAAAAGTAACCCGAATGTAAGAAATGGTCACAGAGATAATAAATATTATATTTTCATTATATTATATACATATTTTGGGGGGGTGCTGGGGATTGAATTCAAGGCCTTGTGCTTGAGCCAATACGTATATGAAAAATATGTTCAACATCTTTAGCCATTAGGGAAATGTAAATCAAAGCTACACTGAGATTGTATCTCACCCCAATCAAAACAGCTATCATCAAGAATACAAAAAACAACAAACACTGTTGAGGATGTGCGAGAAAAAGGATATTTCTACATTGCTGGTGGGAATGTAAATTAGTATAACTACTATGAAAATCAGTATGGGAATTCCTCAAAGAACTAAAAAATTGCTGGGAATGGTGGCATATACCTGTAATCCCAGCACTTGGGAAGCTGAAGCAGAATTGCCGTGAGTTCGAGGCCAGCCTGAACTACCCAGTGAAACCCTGTCTCAAATGCACACCCCTCAAAACCCCTAAAAAATAGAGCTATCATGGATCCAGCTATTACCACTCCTTATTATATACCCAAAAGAATTAAAGCCAGCATACTACAGGGATACTTGCATACTCATGTTTATTGTTAACATAGTTCACAATAACCAAAATACAGAATCAGCATAGGGATTCAATGAATAGATTAAAAACAATATGGTAATATATACACAATGGAGTATTATTTAGTAGTAAAGATGAACAAAATTGTGTCATTTGCAGGAAAATAGGTGGAGCTGATTACCATCGTGTTAAGCAAAATAAGAAAGACAAGTATTGCATAGTCTCCCTAATATGTGGAATCTAAAAAAGATGGTATCAAAGTAGAAGAGAAACTATTATCAAACAAAAGGAAGCAAATAAGGAGGAGGGGGTGAAGATCATAATGAGGAAATGAATATGATCAAAAAATATTCACTGAAACCCAATTAATTTATAAATTAATAGGCACTAATAAAAATACATTAAAAAAGTAAAATTTACCTTTTAGTTGTTCCTCTGTATCTAATCTTATCTTGTTAACTGCTTCATCTCTGGAAACCTAAGAAAAAGTTGAAGTTCAGTTACATAGACTTATACATGATGACATTTAGCATTTCTATTTTTAGTTATTGTACAATTACACATTGTAAGAGTATTCATATTTTTCTAATGGTATCATTCTTTAAAATATGGTAATTGATTTATAAGAAATATGTTTAATTGATTCAAATATATTTGTGTACTTCTCCAAAACTTGCATTAACAATAGAAGAATGGAGAAGCAAACAGTCTCCAACTCAGGTTTTTGATTAGAGATTTTAATAAAAATAGGACTAACATTCATAAACAAAATTATATGAGTTATGACAAAAAGTATGACTATAACAATTATATAAGAGAAACTTGACATATACCTACTTTATCATGTTCATAATCTGTAAAAACTGCATAAAGTTTCTCCATGGCAAGCCTATTTAAAGTATGAAATAAATGTTAGCATAACACTATTTGAAACATGAGGTAGTTTCTATTATAAATGAAAAAATTTAATACTAAGCCACAAATTCATTAATAAAGAATTCCAAATGGGGGTTAGGGATTTAGCTCAGTGGTAGAACACTTGCATAGCAAATGCAAGGCCCTGAGTTTGATCCCCAGCACCCCCCCAAAAAAAGAATTAAAAAATATGTACATGGTTATTTATCACTGTTAATCTGCTTACTACTTACAATACAGAACTAAAATTTCTCTCTTCCTCTCAAGGCAAATCACTCACACATGGTACTATGTTCTCCTTTCTTCTTGCATTTAATCAATTAATTCCTTCAGATTCATTCATATTTGCTAAGTGTCTGCCTATGTGGCAAGCACTATTCCAATCACTGGTCATATAAAGGTGGTTATACTTGTTCTTGAAAAATCAGTATTTTCCTCAGATATAAAAATATCTTGTCTTTTCTCTTTTTTTTTCTGGATACATGAGATACAGAAATTACTGATCGTTGACCAGCAAATGCCTCTCCCTTTCATTTGAGATTCAAATATGCCCTGGAAGAGGGGCCTGGGTTTATATTCTTTTAGTCATTAGACAAATATTTATGGCGATGCCTTTTAAAACACAAAAGTATATTTATGAAGTAATGTACAGTCAGTGCTTCCATGGAAGTTTTTCCTTACAGGAAATTAAATCTGGTGACAATTTTATATTTTCTCTTGTACAGATGTTCTTACTTATGAGCATGTTTCACAATGTCTGGTGGAGCGGTAAATATCTTCTGAGGTGTCCTCTTGGTAACACCAATTTCTTTCACCAACTGCTGGATGCTCTGAATTATTTGTTGGGTATATTTTACTCCCACTTTGATAGCATGGCAAAAGTCCTGCTGTAAAATGTTCTCTGCAGAGGCCTCCAACATGACTATTTGGGGGAGAAAAAAAGAAAATTATTGTCACTGAGCCATTTTACCAATACCATAATACAACAAGTATGAATCAGTTTTATTTTGTATGATATATCCACCTTTTACAATGTCTTTCTTCAGAGTAAACATACTTCCAAAATATTAATAGTAGTAAATTAATAAAGAAGCCTTGCTATTCTAATTTATATTCTCCTTAAATTTAATGAGATTTCATATATGAATAAACAGAAAAGAAAATAAATTACATTTTAAAATAATAGCTTTGATAAATCATATAACATAAAATTCAGTCTTTTAAAGTTTACAACAGCATTTAATTTTAATGTGTTTGAAATAAATTTTAAAATATACACCATAGTAGGTATCCAATGAAGGTTTCCTGTTTACCAATTATTTAATGTGACCTCCTACTTAGTTCTGACTAAGCAAATTGTCCAGTTCTTGCACAGGTGGGAAAATCATTGCAGTGAACTTGTTTTAAGCAGGCCACCTTTGGCTACCATTCATAAAAAGTTGCTCTTATGGTTTTATAATAGCAAAACTACTGTGTAGAACAGAGAGGTTCCAAAGTTGGGCTTTTATAATGTTATCTTGTTAAATTCTCTTATTCAGCTTTGACTTTACATTCTGGAAGGCTAAACAGCCTTCTGGGTACTTGTGTATCATTTTCAGTGTCTTTCAAATTGTACAAAGACCACACAAGTGCATAGTTCCCAATATATCTCATATATTCAACCACATCATATCATCATTAAAATTTACTATTATCTGAATCATCACTTTTAAGGCCTCCAAGTGTAATACAGAATGAAAAAAACATCTCCTTGTGTGCTTTATATGTTAGAATTACATCATCCAATTGAAGTAAACCTGTGAAAAGAGGTCATGGTAAAACAGGAGAAGGCATGGCTAAAAAAGTACTGGAAAAAGAATGGCTACAAATTTCCCAAATATGGCAGATATAAATGCAAGAAGCTGAGAAACCCTAAAGAGTGTAAATCTGAAGAAAGCTAGGCCAAGACATCACAATTAAATTTTTGAAAACCAAAGACAAAGAAGAAAATCTCTGCCAGAGAAAAAATGATCTTATTGGGGTATGGTGGCACATGTGTATAATCCCAGCACACGGAGGCACATCAAAAATCTGAACCCAGTTAGGGTAACTAAGTGACACCCTGTTTCAGAATAAAAAAATAAACAGAGCTGGAAATAAAAGGAGACCATATTTAGTGCATTTCTTTTACTTTTATTACTAGTTTTCTACCCATCAGAAATAAATTACCTCTTTGTCAGAGGATATCAAACATGCTTAAAAAGATGAATCAGCTAAATTGAAATATTTAAACTAATAAAACTATTAATTTATTACTAGATTTAGAACTTCTTTATTTAGACTAACCTATTAGTCTAAAAAAATTACTGAAATTTTCTTTATAAAGATTGTGTATTTTAATTAAAGATGCACAACATTCTAGTTTCAAGTATCTAATACGAACCAGGGGCACTGCCAATATATGGCAGAGATAAAACAAAAATCTTTATTATTACTCACAAAATACACAAAAAGTTTAAGTGCATTTTTTAAGAAGCCAGACTTGCACGTAAAATCCAGGATAAATGAGATATTTAAACTACTTACCAATCTGACTTTTAGGTGCTCCAGCAACCACTAAATTTAAAGTACTGGAAGACATTTCTTTTCTTGTTGGGTTAACAATACATTCTCCATCAATCATTCCTATTCGTACTGCCCCTAAAATATATATTAAAACACTGCTATTGTTCAATTAAAACTTTTACTTCTCACAATATTATTCTACTGATGGCTTTGATCTCCTATTTTTGATTGTTACTACAGAATAAAATTCTTATTTCTTGATGATGTTAAAGGTCCACAGAACATGCCACTCCACCTTACCTTCTGGACTCAATAGACCACTGTGAATTGTTTGAGTGTACCATTTTTTTCATACTTCTTTGGTTATGTTAATGTTCTTCTCCTAGTCTAGACTGTACTCTCTCCAAAGCAGGCAAAGATGCCTATGTGTACTTTTACTGAGTTCTGATTATACACTGACTACTTTGAGAAGCTCTTTGACAACTTAAACCCATAAAATGAAAGCTGCCCTTTCTATCATCTTCTTAGTACCTTGTCTATGCCTTTATAATAACACTATTAGTAAATAATTATTTGTCTCTTATGTTGAAAATAAGAACAGCCTCTTTCACCCTTGTACTGCTACTGCCTAGTATGCCTCGTTCATTCAATGCTTAGCTCATAGGTAGTATTTAGGACACCCAATAATTATTTACTTGATGACTCTTTTTATGTTGTACAATTACAACCTAAAAAATCCTGTTATGTGTTTTGTCTATCATATAGTATCTAGCAAGTTACAAAATTATCTGTTTTATTTTGAAAGAGTAAAGAGTACGCATCCTGATAATTTCTCAGTGCAAAGAAAGAAAAAGTCTTCTTAATAGAAAGAGGCAACTAAGTAGTCAAAATATCTACAGACAAAATCTATAGTACTATAACATATTCCTATTGGAAACAGAGCCCAAGGCAGTGATAAACATGACTGAAAGGCCTACAAGGAGTCTTAGGATGTCACCTAGTTCAACTCCTAAAGGGCTAATAAATCAGCCAATAAATCTATGCTTTTGCTGTTCTCATGCTCAATACTATTTATTGAAAGAACATAGTTTTTTTGGTTTTTTTCAAATTGTAACTTACCAACAGGTCCATTCCAAGGAATATCTGATAATGAGAGGGCTACTGAAGCTTAAAGGAGAAAAATAAAAAGTGAAACTAAAATATTTCACTGCTTTAAAAAATTAACAGTGATAATTTTAATCTCTATTTTTATACTTACCACCATTAATTGCTAGGACATCAGGTTCATTAATACCATCTACTGCTAACAGATTACAAAGGACCTGGTATAAGGTAAAAATTTGAAGAATTTAAAAAAAATTACTTGATTTGGAAGGATTTAGGTTAATAATTTGCCCTAAATTATAGGAGTACTGTAAAGTTAGAAGCATGGGCTTTATAGCCAATCCTCTAAATTTTGGCTATCATTCAACTAAATCTTTGTCATGAAGTAAATTAACCGAATTAAACTTTGAAAGATTCCTCATCTTTAAGAGAGAGAAATGGCATTTTCCTAATAGGTTCTTGTGAAAATTACACATACATTGTACGTGAAGCACTTGTCACAATATTAGCATATTACAAGTATTCAGTAAGTGTCAGCTACATATTTCTATTATCAGCTTATAAGCAAAGATGAAACAAACCAATGAATTACCTTATAGTGCAATGACGTGCCATGTCACATTTTTAAGAAAATAATTTCCTTTAAATAAAATGGTTACTTAAATGTATTTAAAGCATAAGTAAACTATGCTGAAAGAAGATAATATTTAAAAAGTATTAAAATATACTAGAGGTTCAGAGGATCCAGTAATAAAGATAGGCAAATAAAAATTGCATCAGTTGTCTTAGTTTGTTACTAATGTGATGTATAAGGTCCAGCCACATAATTTGATTCCTACCCACCTCAGTCACACTGGTCTTCTTTAAAACCTATCAATTCTTTTCCTTCCTCAAGGCTTTCTTGCTTTCCTTTTCATCTGCCTGGAATGCTTGCACAACAGTCCTGGTTGGCTAATTGCTACTCATAACTCAAGTGCCAGCTCAAATTAACACAAGTAAAAGTTGGCTTTTTTAAGATCACTTTTTTACTTTAAAGTCATTGATATAGGTGCATCATCAAAATTCTTTATAATGTTTAGCTTAGAAAGAATTATAGAGATTAGTATTTGACTATCTGGAAGCAAATAAATTTCAAGAATTTACCTGTGTATCATAAAAGTAGCCAGTTGGAAAGAGAGGTCTAATTGATCGATCTGTCAAAAGAAAGAAAAAGATATTAATAATAGTGACAGAGATGCTTTACAGTTCAAGACTTTGAACTAATACAGTTAGCTGTTCAAAATGTCAAAAAATGAAACCCTTTGGACTGATTTGCTAAGAGCATCACAGAGAAGTATCAGTGATTCAATTAATATAGACCATGACCTAAGAACAAAACAGAAGAGAAATTTAAGACCAATAGTAGACCAAAACAAATGTTTCTTTGGTATTGTGTCTGATGAATACATATAAATATATATGAACTAGCAATTTCTAGTTATCAGAGCTATATGTTACAAATAATACCACAGTATTTATGGATAACAAAGATCTGGAAGATTACAGACATATTTCAATAGTTGATAAAGACATTGTTTTAGAAATTACTGTGCTGAACATAAAAATGAAAACTGCAAGGGACAGATTCAATAGAGGTGAGGCATAGGCCATGGAATCCATACGCTTAATGAAGATCCACTCATTTAGTCAACAAATATTTATTGAATGCCTATTCTGTGGATTATCATGAGTTTTTTTTCTCTTACGGAGCCCATATTTAGGAGAGGGAAAGAGTAAATAATCTTCAGGAGCATTCAAATGATAAAGGGAAATTTAAGAGTTATTGTAGAACACAGATGGCAAGAAAGGAAGAGATGATAGCACTGGCACATCCAAGAAGTCAGTGGCTCTATGTTACTATCTTACCAATTATTCGACTTGTAAGAATTTCTTTATCAGAAGAACCAATTTCTCTTCTAAGGTAGTTTGTGGGAATTCTACCTGCTGCAGCAGCCTTCTGTCTGTAGTCTACCTGAAATGGCAATGAAAAAATGAAGTTCGTATGATTTCTTTCTTCTTTTTTTTTTTGTGGGAGTTGCTGGGGATTGAACTCAGGGCCTTGTGCTTGCTAGGCAAGTGCTCTACCACTTGAGCTAAAATCCCTGCCCCCGTATGATTTCTTTTTTTTTTTTTTATTTTTACCAAGAACATGTATTGGTACATTCTATACATAATGATCTGATTTCTTTTTTTAGTAAGAAATTACACACCCCAAACTACCACATAAACACTAATTTTCCTGAAGTTGCTAAAAACATTCTAGGATATGCGTAGAAGGATATTTTATTTACTTTCAGCCTTTTGTATCTCTCAGGGAATAGTAAGGTCATAGAAATGTTTCAACCAGTTGATTAAAAAAAAAAACCTTCCACTTAGCAGTCAGATGGCTTCCTAGCCTCACTGCTTCCCATAGTAGCTTACTTTAATCAGATCAAACATTGCCTTTTTTAGATGTAACTGTATTCTCCTTTTCATATTAGAAAGAGGCCATAAAATCTTAATAAATTCTTCACTTAACATATACTTGCAGATTCATACTGAAGGGAAAACCACAAAGGCAATGAATTCATTGTGTATTCAACATCGAAGTACACAAGTACTTCCACTGAGCTCATCAACTCATGTACTTATACATTCTAAAGTACATGAGAATTGGTAATGGAGCAGTGAGTTTACATTGTTTTAATGACCCAGTATCAAACAACTAAGGGAAATCCTTTGTTGTACAAAGTTTGTATTTTACATTCATTAGACACTGAACAAAAATATTTCACATTCTACTTTTACTTTATATTACAGTTCAGATAAATCAACAAATACTTACCACCAAAGGCATGAACTGGGAAGGTGAAGGTTTTGTCTTACTGACTGCTGTGACCATCACCGCAGTATCACCTGACTTAGTAAACATAAACAGCAGTGGTAATTTCAACTGAAATCATATTAACATAAAAGTAGCAATTAATTAATCTTCATTTCAGTTAAACTCAAGGAGAGAGATCTCTTATTTCATGGGATTATAACAAAAGTAGTTACTCTTTAGTTGTTCAATCTTGATCTTTTCCATATAATCATGATCACTATTAAAAAGTCACTAAGTTTTTCAAAGGGAGAAAAGGCTCACTGATAGCCATATCCAATGAATCAAATCACATTTTGTACTTCTTCTGAGGAAATTTAGGCCAAATGTTAAGACAAGTTCCCAAGTATTACTATTGAAGAGAATAGTGCAATCACTTTCTCTAGAAAAGTATAACAGATTTTATTAACAGAATACAATAAAACCACAAATCTGGAAGGGATCTTAAAAGTAACTTAATACATGTAGCCCTCTGACTCTTATTTCTGGAATGGTTCTGACACTACAAACCATTGATCTTAACAGTATCCAAATTAATTTCCATTATCACATTTCTAAGTTGTATGATGTTATAAAGTATCAGCATCAGACTCTATAACCATTTTAAATTGAGATTTTAGGAACCTCGACTTTTACCTGTACTACAGCAGAGCCATCTGCAAATCTGGCCAGTTTTCCAGAAGATATTTCTAATTTTCTGTTTAAAAATAAAAATGAAAAATGACTTAGGTCATCAGTACAATTCCCAGTGTAGTATAAAATAATCAAAGATTCTGACAGAAGAACTCAGACTACCAAACCCATAAGCCCTCTGAAATAAACAAAAAAGGACGGAATTCATGATCACTATGAAGAGTACAAAAGGAACTTAACAGCTACTAAATATAGAGATGAAGGAATAGCATCAACCTGAATCAGAGATAAAGTATTTTTGAAGTGCAGAAACTAATTGCCTTCATAAATGTTAATTCCGATCTACCACCTTAGTTCAGGTTCTTGTCATGACCTATCTTCTAGACTGCCATAATTTTTGAATACACAAAGTGGTCATTTCCCTACTTAAAATTCTTTAAAATTTCACCTATTTTACTCAGCATAATATTAAATTACTTAATATTACCTATAAAAGAGTTTCATGTTTGAAACAGTGCCAGTTTAATGGTGAAAGAATACAGTAGTCTCTTCAATCAATGGTGCTAGGACAACTGGATATTCATTTGTACACACAAAAGAACGAAGCTGGACTCCATATAAAAATGAAAACTAAGCTGGGCATTGGTGGAGCCCACCTGTAAAATTCTAAGAAACAATACAGCAATAAGTCATCATAAACTTGGGTTAGACAATGTCTTCCTAGATATGATATTGAAAGCATAACTGACAAAAGAAAAAAAGTAATTTGGACTTAATCAAAATTAAAAACTTTCATGCTTCAAAGTATATCATCAAGAAAGTTAAAAACCCACAGAAGAGGAAAAAATATATACAGATCAAATACCTGACAAGGGACTTGTATCTAGACTATATAGAAAACTCTTATAACGGAACAATAAAAAGACAGCATGATTTAAAAACATTGGCAAAGGATCTGAATGAACATCTCTGCAAACACATACAATGGCTAGTAAGCACATGAAAATATGCTAGTATCATTAGCCATAAGGAAAATGCAAATCAAAATCACAATAAAGTACCACTTTACACCTATTAGGATTCCTTCAATAAAAAAGACTAGTAAAGTGTTGGCGAGTACGTGGAGAAACTGGAATCCTCATATACTGCTGGTGGGAATATAAAATGATGTACCTGGTTTAGGAGATTATCTGGCACTTCCTCAAAAGCTTAAAGAATCACTCCTTGGTATATACACAAGAGAAATGAAAACATATGTTCTTGCAAAAACTTAGACATGGATGTTTACAATAGCATTATTTAAAACAGTCTTGAAAAGGAAACAATTTAAATGTCTAGAACTAATGAATGGATAAACAAAAATGTGTTGTAATCCATGCAATGAAATATTATTTAGCCATAAAAAGGAATAAAATAACGATACATATTACGATAAAGATAAACCTTGAAAACCTTATGTTAAATGACAGAAGACAGTCACAAAAGACCGTAAGAATTGTCAACCTTATTTCTGTTTCTGCAAAGAGTGCACAAAGAGGTTACTGAGATCTTGAAGTAGGCCAATAAAACTTCCTGTGAAAGAATCCAACATTCAAGCAAGAGTGTTGTGAGGCCTAACTAAGTGATCCCTGAAGGATCCCTTCCTCAGTGATCCCTGAAGATACTGAGGAAGATGCTTTGTCACATGAGCTCCGCTTCATGAAACACTATTACAGTGTGGTGCTGAAAATACACAAAGATAGCCCCTTCAATACTCTGTCTGAAAGAGGACTAGTCGGTTGGGGATTTAGCTTGGTGGTAGAGCACTTGCCTAGCAAGTGCAAGGCCCGGAGTTTGAATCCCAGCACCACCCTCCACCAAAAAGTAAAAATTAACAACAAAAAAAGCCAAGGAAGACTAGTTATTCTGTCTATCACCTGCCAAAGGAATGAAGGGATATTCCACCCATAAATACTCATAGGCTATTTATCTATTCAAGAGTAGATCCATTTCATTAAATTTGAAGAACAAAGTGTGCACATTTAATATGTGTATGCTAATGAACACAGTGCTTTTATACTACCAACCCTGACTTTGAAATATAACTAGCACTTTTTTTAAACCAGAGCAAATATTTAGAAATTCTAGGTGGGGTTTTGTGATTATTCAACACATTTTATGATAACGAAAGCCTGCAATGGATCTCCTCTGATGACAGGAACAATGAGGTGCTGAGATGGGGCAGGTGCTAGATTAGTTGGCACAGTAGATGGAGGAAATGAGATGCTCTGACCCAGTCTCATTATGTAGCATTACTCAGACCTGCACCCCTAGGGAGAGATGGTTTTACATGACCAGATGTAAATTTGGGGGGGTTTTGAAACTTTGGTTAATCCTAAATATGAATATACTACCGATACTTCTCAAGACTTAGCAGGAATTGGCATTCTATCTACTAATGTAAATTTTGAATACCTACATGATCTCTGCAAAGAATAGTAGGGTATCTCTAACTAGATCTATGTGGACCCAAGACACACAGAAAAGAAGCTCTGAAAGCTATAGTTATACTCCACTAATGTGGCTGCTAGTTTAGCATTTTGCCCACAGTGGCATATTCTGTTGATTACCCTCTGTGACGGTAAATATTCTTTAATGGTGATATGTCTTGTAGAGGAAACCAAGAAAAAAGGCAGTTGACAGAAGTGAAGAACAGATTTTCCCTGAATAATAGTAAGCTTCACTGGAATAAAGTCCTTCCAAAGTATGGCAGGCATCCTTACTTCTAGAGGTCCTACCAGATAGTCCTTGTACTCTGCTTTGATGACCGCCCTAAATCAAACTGGCTCTCATCCAGGTGTGTGCAAACTATATTATGCAAAGACCCAAGAGGTTGCTTATCATTACAGATCATGATCTCAGTTGGTGTTAAACTGACCTATATAGTTTTTTTGGCCCATGTACTTTTAGTTATTGGTGAAAATCTTTTGTCATTTTCACGTCTCATCATTCACTTTACTGATCAGTTTACTCTCCAATATTGTAATGTAAAATATCTCCAAATACATAGAAGACTGATAATACATGGGTGGCCTCTGAGGGTTGGAACTGGTGGCCGTAGAAATGGAAGATTTTTGAACTTTTTAAATGTGAGTCGATACCTAACATTTTTTTTTGAAAAAATATAAAGTACAATAACATGAGGCAGGAGATCCTATTGGTGGAGATCCTATTCCTACTCTTCACAGGAGGTGGTAACTGAGGGAGTAAGAGGGACAACAGAGGAGCCACCCCCACAGGCAGCAGAACTCCAGGGAAAAAGAGATGCTTAACATTTTTATAAACATTTGTAGAATGATATGAAATGTAACAACCTTTCTCCAAGTTCCACCAAGAAATATTCAAAAGTACAACTCTCTCCTTCCCAAAAAAGACCTTCAAGATTTAACCTCTGCAGGAAAATATCCATATTTCACTACTCCATTTGCTGTACATCATTTGTTACTAAAGTGCCAAAACTAAATGTAGTTTCCACAATTGCATTTGCCATTTTCTTTGCTGCTTTTCTCCTTGCTATTTGACTCATAGCTAATTCCTCCTTATCCTTTATGATTCACCAATTGTAAGCTCTAGGGTAGGATAAATGATCCTTTGTGCTCCCTTAGCACCCTGTCCATATCTATCAATTTTCCAGTGTTGAATGTGTTTATTTCATTCCTTCATCAGACCCTGCAAATCCAGTGCCTTCTACATAATAGGTGCTCAATAGAATCTTGTTGAAATGAAAATTAAACACTTGTCTCAAAGGTTACTATATTAAATATACAACCTGGAAAACATCTGCCACAACAGTGTATCATCTCTCAGAGTGTTGTAAAGAATTAAAACAAATATAAAGTGCCTGACACATAATGGTCTGTCAACGTTGCTGTGAAAAAAAAAAAAGATAAAGGAATTGATTTATCTAGCAGGTATGTTATTTATGAATTTTTTTTATTTGTTTGTTTTTGGTTTTTCAAGACAGGGTCTTTCTATGTAGCCCAGGTTGGCCTTGAACTTGCTGTGCTCCTCCTGCCTCAGCCTCCCAAGTGCTGGGATTACAGTTGTGCACCACCACACCCATCTTGAATCTTGTTATTTCAACATATGACACAATTTTAAAAAGAACTAGCTACAAAAGAGGTCCAGGTTAATTAATAAAAAGTCAAAGTAGATTATTTATGGGAAATATAGAAGGCATGAGCTACCTCTTACTCCCTTTAGTACCCAGTGCTTAGATCATAGGTGTCTGCTGAATATTTGTTGATACTGTTTTTTGAGACAGGGTCTTGTTATGTAGTTTAGGCTGGCTTTGAACTCTGAGCAGTCCTCCTACCTCAGCCTCCCGTGTTTCTGTCCAGTTATTCAACTAAAAATGTTTTTTACATGTTTAAAGGATTTGTAAATAAACACACACACACAGGGATATATAACAAAGACAGTATGTGGCCCACAAAGGCTAAAATATTTACTCTCTGGTTCTTCTCAGAGATGTTTGCAGACTCTTGCTTCAACCCAGTCTCATTTTTTTCCGAGAGTTTATGAAATAATTTTGCAAGGTCAGTCACGCATTAAGCTAGAGAGGAAGGTATGGATGAAAAACCAGAATTTATTTTTCTTTTTGTATGAACGACAGTAAAACAAAATTTAAAGTACATTCTAAAGATTTAGATATACTATAACGCTAGAGATGCAGCTCAGTGGTAGGGGGCCTGCTTTGCATGTGCAAGGGCCTGGAGTTCAATCCCTAGGATCACAAAACAAAACACATCTCTAAAACAAAGTCAACTATACAAATTAGGCATTAAAAATTTCATTTTTAACAATGTAGGTAGAGATTTTTGAAAAGTATTTTTTGACGTGAAAAATGAACGATCGCTAGAAAAAGTACACGCTAAGTGAGAAACACGAGTTCATAATCCACATAGTTCCATACAACTAGCGTCGCTGGTTTTGAGAAAGTCATCTATCATATTTTGAGTTTCGGTTTTTAACTACAAAACGAAAGTAACAGTACCTTTACTATGAGTGCAAAAAGATTGTGCGCATCATTTAACTCGCGTTCAATAAAACTGACCTCTCCCATTCCTACCAGGGTAATACTGGCCACATTTTTTCAGGCAGTCAGTTGGGTTGGATGGCGTAAGCATACTGTTAGCTTGTTATTTCGAGGTGGAATGTTTCCCACCTCACAACCCACGGGTCTGAGAAAGTAAAGAGAATAGATGCCCAGCCGCAGAAAGGAAGCCCAAACCAGAGCGAGTGGTAGGTTCAAGAAGCCATCGGCACTAGACAGCGCTGGAAGGAAGAAGTACTGAGGAGACAGACTCCAGACCCGGAAAGGAATGTAAGTTTGGATAAAAAGTTGGGGATACCTGAGAAGTTAAGGCTTCTGGATTTCTACCCCAGAAGATTGAAAGCGCTAAGCACTGGCCAGACAGGACACCTTGTGAAAAGACAGGGAACGCACGCCGTTCCTTACCTGTTGCCTAAGTCCACAGATACAGCTCTGGACCTCGTGCTACTCCATAGTGCTCGTACCTGCAAATGAGTGAGTGCTAGATTCCGTCCTGGTAGACGGAGGGGACGATCGCCCAGCGGCCGGAGACGGAGACAGGAGCAGCAGTGCCTGCAGGCAGCCATGACACCCGGCACGCGATCAGCCCGGGCTGTTCCCTGATTGGTTCACGATACAGCTCAAGGGGCGGTGCCTGACGCGGTTTCGTTTCCGCTGTGCGCGGGAAAGCCTGGGAAATGTAGAGCTTGGCTGCGTTGTACGAGGAGCGGAGAGGGTCAAACTTATCAGATGCGTTACCTTGTGGCTTATGTTTTCTTTTTGTTTTCATCTGCCAATGAAAGGCAATTAGATAAATAATGATTCTTGATTGTGTATACTATGGTAATTTAAAAGAAGGTTCTCGAATAATATAAGTGTTAAATAAATACATTATGTGTATCTACAGTGTACCAATACATGTTCTTAGTAAATAAATTAAAAAGAATTTTAAAAAAGTAAGTACAGTATATTAATAGAATTACTGAACAACACGTTAATATGTGAACTAAGAATTAGAATTAGTGTAGTGGATTATGGAAAGAAATCTCTCATTTGCTCTGGTTATTATTTTATAGATTTCACATAACATATATGTTACTACAAAGATTTGTGTTAATTGATTTATAGTAAACTAATTTTATTTTTTCATTGGCCTATATAATATTTTGGGCATCTCTATTATTCTTTCTGATTTGTATCATTTACGTTGGTAATATTTAACAAATAATTTCCCCAACTCTTAAATGTAAAATGCCAGCTACTATTTAAAATAAATGTTTTATACAGTGGAAAATGCCTTTAGAATTTAAATTTGATAAAAATTTTAGAAGGTGGATAAATTTTCTCACCCCCGTTAAACCAGTCTGCTAGAAGCTCTTACATATTTCCTTGAATAAATTATTGATCATTTTTATATTATGTATGTTTGTTTTTTAAGGTCATAACCCTGATATCCTGAAGAAACCAAGCCACTGCAACAAAACTCAATACACACAAATGCAGTTTTAGGAATTAAAAAATGTTGAGCTATAAGCAAACAAGTGATTTAGTGGCAAAACAGCTTTTAGACACCTTGCTTTCATGAGCTGTTACCGATTAGGATTTACATACTGATACTAGAAGGGAGTAACATTAGCTTTATGAGTAGTTAGTGTTAAAGTAATTTTTTGCTCTTTGACGTTAGCTCCTGAATCTTCAGTGATTTTGAGACTAACCCACTGAAACCTCTTATGAAGACAAATCTATCAGAATCAACTTGAAATGATTCAACATGACTTAGGATATATAGAGTAAATCATCTTTCAGTATGTAGGAACTGTAATCATTTTCATTCAGGCAGTATTGCCCAATAAAGCATAGACTTGGAGTCAGTCCCAGGTTGGTCTAATCTTGTCATTCACCAGTTGTGTGATCTCTGTGAGCCTCAGGCTCCCTTTCTATAAAATAATGATATGAACCTAAGGGCTTTTGTAAGGATTAAGTGATGTTTATCACAGTACCTGATGCATTGTCAGTGCATGATAAATGGTAGATTCAACTTTGAAAAAGCCATTTCTTAATTTTCCTATAGTTTCCTCTGTTCACAATACTAACCAACTTTCTTTCCTTCAGAACCCCTGAATCAGTTAGTTTTTATTCAGGTGGAAATTCTAGAAAGGAGTATTTACATATTGAGCCCACATTTATTTGCTCATACCAATTCAAAATAATGGAGCAGTGGTGATTGAATCACAAATTCAAAAGCGAATAAGGGCAATGAAATCTTGTGGCAGAGCTTTGTTATAAAATAATCATATCGAAGATACACAATATATTTATATTAAGCATTTTAGGTTAGCATAGAAAAAACGTATAAAAATTTTAAATTTTTGTGTTTGTAACTATTGAAGCTATGACTCATGAGGTTCCATTAAAGGCATGTTATCCTGTAGAAGTATAGATCTACCAAGTATGATTCAATGCTACCATATAATTTAAGAAATTTTCTCTATCTATAGCTCTTAAAGAACATGAAAGGTGATCTATTTAACTCTACCAGTAGTATTTGTTAGATTTCCTTTTCTCCTTTATTCACATTCAAATGAACCTGCATCAAAAATAATACCACTGCATGCTCTGAGAAGCAATTTCATTTAAGTGAAACATCATAGTATTCATTATGTTTAATTAAAATGTAAATTACTTTGTAGTTTGGCTTAGGCTGTCTATATACCTTTAATTTTGACTGTCCAAAAAGCCATAACAGTGAAGCTATATCTTGTTGCATATTTGTAGGTACTTAAATAATACTAGAATTAAAAGTATCAGAAGATACAAAGGAGGCCATGAGCTTTTCTAAATAATGTGGCCAATTCAAATTTAAGAAATATTTGCTCCACATTATTGCCACAAGAAGCTTTCTAATTCATAAATATAATTGTTTCTCCACCCTGATTAATTTTTTAGTAGCTTTCTAAGTCTTGAATCTACAAGATAAAACATTTGCATGATCTAATAACGTTGCTTTCCCCAGTCTCTATATATTTGTTCTTCTCCCCTACCCCCACACTCCTTTCCAGCTTTCATGAGGTGAGCAACATTGTTCCACCAAGCCCTTCTGCTGTGATATTTCTGCCTTGGAGCCAACTAACCATGAACTGATGCTTCCAGAACTGTTAGCCAAAATAAATCTTTCTTCCTTTAGTTGTTTTTCTCCTAGTATTTGGTCACACTGACAAAAAGCTGACTAACACAACTTGCTTTATGCCAGGCACTATGCTTAGGTCCAGGGGATACAGAGGTTTCAAGACAGCTATAGGCCATAATCCTTGCTTTATGGAATTTGCAGTCTAGTGTGAGAGATGGACAAAAACACAACCAAACTAATAAATAGGAAAGGTTACCAAAAATATGAAGATGAAACCACTGTTGATATAGGAGAGGATGCATTATGCTAGTCATTTTCCATTTGCCTCCTTCCATGCATTCTCTACCTTTCTTCAGCCCCATTTCACACAGGACAGATCTTTATAGGGTGCAACAGCCCAGCTCCCTGGCCTTCCAGCTTTTGGCTGGGTTTGTACCAGAAGGAGATCATTAGGGAAAAGGAGAGCAGGACTCCTTTCTGTGAGTATAGACCACAGAGTGACCAGGTACCCTTTATGGGCTGGGATTGAAGCACTGAAGCCTGGCACAGGTAATCTGCACATAGATGCTCTCGACCTCCTTACCACAGATGTCAGAGCACTTGGAAACACCACGTGACATTTGCAGACTCTTTGCTGGGTTCTTAACCAATGCCCTTAATACCACCGTGTGAGCTGTGATGGAATTGAGGAAGGGTAGCATTGAATACACTAAATATTCTGAAAATGAAGGCTGGGGAATGAAAAACAAGTTCACTGGAGTTCAAGGAAAATTTCTGAGAATGTTAACGTTTTCCATGGGAAAAAACAATGTCTTTCAAAACTTTTCCCTAAGAGAACTTGCTAAAAATCTTATCAGAAGTGAACTGAAATAGTTTAGAGAAAAAGCTTTAAACCATCACTAAAATGTAAAGTGCCAAAAAATTAAATTACTAGGTTATTCTATCAATGAAGAAAAATAGATTTGGCCTCAGTTTCTGTATCTACATAAAAGGGAGAAACACTCACTTACCGTAAACTCTGAAACCAAATGAGTTTCATAATTCAAGATTGTTAATATTTTAGAATGATGATAAAGTGAATATTTAACTTACTATATAGAACCATGAGGAGAGTTTGAGTCAGTATCTTCCAATGAAACAATAATATTTTTGTAGTGAAGTAGCTACATGTTAGATCATTGGGTTGCTGTCCATGAGTTTTCTCCAGAGTTATGAAAAAAATTTTATTTTTCAAAGATTTTGGATTTCTGGAGTGCAAATGAGATATTATATACCTGTATTTCAAAGAATCATACTAAGAATAGAAAGCTATAGTGGAAAATAAAGGAGAACAAAAGAGAAATTAAAACTAAGGATGCTTAATTCCATATGGTGTGGCAGAAGCTGCATCCCTCTGCCACTGTAGTTATGCCAGGTGGCACCACTTGGTTGGTTTGTATTCTCACTCTAGTTATACTGCTGCTTCTTCCTGCTGCTTCAGCTTTCTGTAGCGCCTCAACATTCCTTGTTAGTACTTGGAACCTGTTCTCAGGTCTGCAAATAGTCCTTTCATTAATTCTCATCAGAATTCATCTGAGCGTGCACTGTTTCCTGCTCAATTTACACTGCTTCTCAGAGATGGTCTCTCTCCATCCTCTTACTCCTTTCCCCACAGTAGATTACTGTTACTTGTTACTGGAAGCTTGTCAACCTGGAGGTGGAGGTGAGGGGGCTGGCTGCTGTCTGTACTGATTTGCCTGCAGTCTTTGGTAGGCGCTATGTCTCTGTGTCTTGGGTGGGAATAGCATTCTTAGGACTCATGTCCTCTTCCAGCTGTAATTCTGGGCCCAGCATGTATTCAGTCCCTTCTCCAGGGTAGAGGGTTGAGGTCCCACTTCAATGTAATAGGCTTTCACTGTGACTTAACAGGATAACAATGTAACCTTCCCACTCTGCCTAAGGTTGTAGTGCTTTGGAGAGATAGTGAAGGAGGATTCATTGAGGCTTCTGCCTTTACCACAGTAACTGCTATCCTCCTTCCCCAGGTCTGCACAGGAGGGACAGTTTCTCAGGATTCTTGTCCTTGTCCTAGTCTTTTTTTGTGAGCATCTAGGTAGTCTAACAATTCTTACACTTTTGGGGAAATTTATTTCTTACCCTCTGAAGGATGGAGGCTGGAGATCAGGGTGCCAGTCAGTTATGTTTCTGTGAGGACCTTCTTCCTAGCTTGTAGATGTTCACTTTCTTTGTGGGGAGTGGGGTGGGGCCTGCTCTCTTTTTGTAAGGGCACTCATCTCAGCATGAGGAGCCCACCCTCATGACCTCATCTAAACCTCATTTTAAAAAGCTCTATCCACAGACATTATTACATTGGTGCATTTCTACATGCCCTTTGTGGCTTATGATTATGAATTTTAAGAAACTAATGAAGTTGGAACAATTTTTTTTTCTAGCAAATTTTATATCTTTGGTGCAAACATAGGAAAAAAAATGAGTGATAGGATTCATGTAGGGTTAGGGTTTTACTAGGACCAAGGGACTGACTTGTTTTGGTTCTCTCTTCATGTATTTAAGCCCTAACCCCCAATATGACTGCATTTGGAAGAAGGAAGTAATTAAGATTAAATAAATTCAAAAGGTCCCTGATAGAATTAGTGTCCTTATAAGGAGAGACCTGGGAGTAGTTCTTGGAAATCGGTTTGATATCGCAGCAGAGATCTGATACAACCTATGAGGTCTCTTGATGCTATAGGGCATTGCTGGTCTTGGTGGGTGAGACTTACCAGGTGTCACCATGTCACCGCTTGAACCCTTGGTGTGCCAAGCTGCTATCAGAGTGCACCCTGTTACAGCATAAGCTCTCGATCTTCAGAGAAGCCAACAGATTGTAGCCTTGCCATGACCTAAGCTCTCAAACTCTTGACTTTTTAAGTAATCGAAGTCAGTAACTCACATATGGGAAGGGAGATCCATAATATTTGTCAAAACATTCCCAAGATAGAGGTGAGTTCACTTCAGGTCACATATGGGATTTGATAAACTGTCATTCTCAAAGGGAAAGGAGAATGTACTCCAAAATAAAAACATCATCCCACAAACTGTGCACATTTTGGAATCATTTCAAAGCTATGTAACTATCCCAACAATGGGGTAGTTACAATGTCAATTGCACAGAGTTTTCATAGGGATTACCTCTATAATGGACAACATATTGCACAATCCAGAATATAAACTATGTACTTGGAACAACCAAGAAAGAATAGTGCTATGGTTTGGGTGTTGTTTGTCATCTAAAGTTTCATGTGTAGGCAACTTAGTCCCCAGTGGGCAGTATTGTGATGTGATGTGGAATCTTAAAGAGATGGGGCCTGGGGGGCAGTCAATAGATTAATTAGGAGTGTGCATTTGAGAGGGATTATGAGACTCCAGTTGCTTTCTGGTTTTCTGTTTTGAGATGTATTCTTTCTTCAATGCATACCCCCTGCCCTGCCATGATATAATGTGACCAATAGTTCCTTGGCAGAGCTGAGCCACGACCCATGCCATGTATTTGAACCTGCAAAACTGTGAGTTTAATAAATCTCTTTTTATAATGTTGCCCTGCCTCAGGTATTTCATTATACTAAGAAAAATGAACTAAAACAAGTATGTTCATACATTGCCTATGAAAGGTAAACATTTACCAAAAAAGTATGCTTGCTTTTAAATATTTTTAAGAAACGAAGACACATGCTGCTCATTTTCATGGGTTCTTTAAGAAAGCTGTGACTAGGTATCACTGGTGGCCTACATTTTCTGCTCTAAGGAAAGCAATAACAGGAGTTAGAACGTTTTCTTCCTTTGGAATGTTCACTCAGCCTTACTGTTACACGTAGTAGACATCTCTTCTGTATCTTCCCCAGGAACAAAGCAAACGGAGCAGTTTTGGGGCTGCGGACCATTTGGATGACTAAAAATTCCTGCCTTAACACAGAGGGTAGCAGCAGGTTAGGTAATGCCTGGATGATACTTGTTGGTGCCTTCTTTGTGAAGACTAAGACATAGTAAAAAATCATTTCAGCTGTTTTTGTCTCTTGATATATTGGAAATTGTTTTCATCTCAATAAAAGAGAATCAGCAGAGATCTGTCCCAAAGAAGCTATCACTCCTAGTTTTCCCAGATCTTAAAACAGCCAGGTTAAATATCCAAATCTTCAGTTTTCAAGGGCATTCCTCTGTGTCATGTTACATCCAATCACTGTTTCATTTGTTCATTACTTTCTAAAACTTATTTTTATTTCATAATTTTTAAGCTTATTTGTTACAATGTATAGTTGTCATTTTTCCTAGTGGAAGGATTTTCTCTTACTGACTATGATCCTGATACTTTCACACCTTGTCACAAAATGTCTCAGAGGAAGTATTACAGGTTTGTGATAAACAGTATCAATTTACAAATAGATTTTCTTTTCTTTTCTTTTCTTTTCTTTTTTTTTTTTTTTTTTTTTTTTTTTTTTTTTTTTTTGGTGCTGGGGATGGAACTCAGGGTCTTGCGTTTGCTAAGCAAGCGCTGTAACCACTGAGCTAAATCCCCAGCACAAATAGATTTTCTGTGTGTGTTTGTATGTATTCGGGATTCTACCTGTATCCCCCGCATTGGATTGTTATTTAAATCTTCACATTGGTTAATTATTTTTAGGATAATAGGATCAATTGTCTTTCTAACAAAATGAAAGTTTTTCTAAAGTCAGAATGAATGAATAGTAATTGAGCATAAAAGCCGGACCTTGCCAACTCAGCCTTGCATGTTTAGTCAAATTTGTTCAGCCCATTATGGTTAGTATTAATTGTGTTTGTCATTTGTAATTAATGTGCAAAAATTTGGAGGAGAATTTTGTAATTGTTGTTGGCTGATTATGCTAGTGGTAATTTCAGGCCATGCCAACATTTTCTTTTGCTCCTTAAAATTGTTCTCTGTTTTCTTAATAGAATAATTATGTCTTTGATTTAATTTGTATTAGATTCACTTTAATGTTAGCTTAGGAACAACACAGAAGCTACCTGTTAGCCAATTTTCTCTAGTTCCTTTTGATAATTGACACAAAAGACTGATCAGGAGAGAAGCAATCTATACATTTGGGTTTTAGTTCATTTGGGTTTTACTTCATGATAAAATTGATCAGAATTTAGAATATTTCTGACTGACTTAAAGTTTTAAACTAAAATACACTTACTGTGTCTTGGATATAAAACAAGTTGTTGTGCAGACAGGAGAGCTGTTGGTAACAATGGACTTTCATGTACAAAGGAGCTTACATTACCATTCTTGACCCTGCTTAAAATCATAAGCATTTATCATCTCATGATTTGTTCTCTTTTAAAGATGATATTCAAGGTCCTGTTGTATTTTATGAACTATTTACAGAACCTCTCTTTGTAGTCATACATGCATGTCAATCTTATAAGAGGAGATTTTGAAGTTGAACAGAATATTAATTGTGATACTTTGTTGTCTTTTTCAGTCTTCATATAGCTTTCAAAAATTAGTTAAATTCACAAAAATGTCTTTTGGACATCTACTTTTGCAGTGTCTCTTTTCTATCTTTTTTCCTGATTCCCACATGCATCATTTGTGGAGCCTATACCATTACGTGACAAAGCACAACAATTTCTTTACCAAATGCACTTACATTTTATCCTGTTAAATAAAGACTTATGTGGACTCTAAACAAACAATATGGGGGTTAAAAAAGTTTGTGAAATTTCTCCTGCCTGGTTCTCATTCGGCCTTTTAAATTTGGTTTGGCTTTAGATACATAGCTTAGTTTAGCCTCCCTTCCATATTTTCTTATGGAAAATTTTAGTTTTTATCTTCTTAAAAGTTTGGTTGAATTTGTTAAAAGATACACTTAGGTGCATTTACACTTTAAAGAATTTATTTGAACAGACATATATTCATGAATTGGGCAGTTCCAGACTGCAAACATTTGAGGGTTCCACTGAGGGGTGCCAGGGGAAAACTTTTACAAGGTGTTTGTGGAAGCGAGACAAAGACAATATTTGATTGATTAAAACAGAAAGTCCTTAGTGAGAGGTTAGTTGGTGGTTTCTGATGGGTTAAGCTAAGTTTCATTTTACTGTTTACATTGAGATTGGTTTCACTTTGCTAGGAGAAATCAAAATACTGGAGTCATCTGTCTAAAGGCTTTTCAATTAATTTTTAAAAAACATTTCGATTGTTAAGAAGTGTACTTCGCTTAAGCCTTGAATTCTATGCACAGTAAAATTGTTAACCCTTTTGATGAAGAGGCATGTTTGGAAATGGTACTTAATATAGTGATATTCAATTTCAACAATATTTTATTGAATCTTAAAGAACAGAAAAGCAAGGCTATGCAGACTTGGCCTAATATAAATTCATGAGCAATGTTCTAGTGTAGATTTAAATGATATGAAAGACTCTGTTATCTCTTGTGAAATATGTAAGGAGACATACCAATATAGTACCATTAAAAATTTGAAATGCTAACTTATTCCTCGTTCCCAATAATTTCTGATCTCCTACCATTTTTCCTCCCTTGAGGAAGTAACTAGAGTACATTACTCCCACTGCCCTTCAGGAGGAAAAAAAGAAAAAAATAATTGATACATAGTTATTGAGTTTCATAATAGATCACATTTTGATAGAAACTTTTGTAAGGCTTAAAGTTCTGTAATGCTATAAAAATAGGTTAGGACAATAAACAAAACCAACACACAAAATCAACAGCATTCTTGTACAGCAATAATGAACCCATGAAAAAATAAATCAAGAAAACAATTGCATTCATTATAACTTCAAAAAAGTCAATACCTAGAGATTAACATAAAAAAGAAGATAACAGATTCTTATGATGAAAACTACAGAACTCTGAAGAAAGAAATTGAAAAGAACATTAGAAAATGGGACAATATCCCTTGTTTCTACATTAGCAGAATCAATATAGTTAAAATGGCCGTATTACCAAAAGTGATCTATAGATTTAATGTAATCCCTATTAAAATACTAACAATGTTCTTCACAGAACTAGAAAAAACAATCCTGAAGTTCATGTGGAATCAGAAAAGACACAGAATAGCCAAAACAATTCCTGAGCAAAAATAACAATGCTGGAGGCATTACTGTGCTGGATTTCAAATTATACTACAAAGTTATAGTAACAAAAACAACATAGTACTGGCACAAAAACAGTCATGTAGACCAGTGGACTAGAGCAGAAGATACAGAAAGAGCCCCATGCACCTATGACCATCTGATTTTTTACAAAGGGGCTAAAAACATACATTGGAGAGAAGATCTTGACTATTATATGCCTTGGGATAAATTTTTTTTTATCATGGCTAATTGGAGTTTTGTTTGCCTCACTTATCTGTATGTAAAATTCTTCTTCCATACTCAGGAAGTTTTCTGCCATTACTTCTGCGAACAGGTATTTTATGTTGTTTGTGCTATCTCCTGCATTTTCATTGACTTCAATCAACCTTATGTAATTCTTCTTTGCACCATCTAGCAGCTGTTGGATTGATTTTTTATGGTCCCTTGCTATTTTTAAGAACTCTTTCTTTTCATGATTGGTAATCCTGTCATCTATATCTGATATTCTGATATTCTGTCCTCACATTGGTTTATTCTGCTGCCTGTACTTTTCAATGAAATTTTTAGTCTCCTGGATATCTGTTTGAATCTGTTTCATGGATTATATTTCTTTCCTATGTTGTGTATTCATGGTTTCCATCATTTTCCCAAACTCCTATTTTTCATCTGTATCTGCTCTAGAGTCACTAATCATATCCTTCATTCTCACCACCATCTCTATATTTTTCTGAGAAATTATTTCTTCTTTGATTTTTTTTTTCTAGAGCCTCAGTCATCTGCTTTGTTATTTCCACTGTTGCCACTTCCAAGAGTTCAGATGGGTGGCTTTGGGTTTTTCCACCTTGTTGCCCTGTGGATTTGCCTTTGGTGAGTTGGAAGTCTGGAGTTGCATCTTGCTTATGGGTTTTCTCATTTCCTATTTTTTTAAGTTTAATTCCTCGGTTGATGCATGTAAATTGTTTTTGGCAGGTAATGTCGTTGCTAGTATTGAGAACCCTTTGGAAATCATTGCTTCTCAGAGGTGTCTTCCAGGTGTAGCTGGCTGTTAGGTACTGAGTCTTTTGCAAGATGCTACCTCTTCAATTTGTTGGGAATGAGACATTGTTATCTATTTGGCCTAGCCCCTGGTTCTTTGGCGCTGGCTTACAGTATTGTTTATGACCCTCAGCAATCTCAGTGTTGACATACAAGGAAGAAAGACTGATTAGAACAATTTTGTCACCTTAGCTGAAGTAGTACAATTAGTGGTAACACTGAAATCAAAGAAAGCCCAGAAAATGACAAACAGTGGTAACTATTCATTTGCTACCTTTAGTCATATGAACTAGATTTGTGGTTATATAACAAAATCTAAAACAGACTAGAAAATTGTATACAGTAAGTATGCCCTCAAATATGGCGATTTTACTCTCAGGGGAGAAAATTCCAGAGGGGTTAAGGGGAAAAATAGAGAAATAGAAGAGAGAGATGAGAAGCAAGGCTGGAGGACAAAGAGAGATAATGCAAACTTTGGGAAACTGGTGAAGAAGAAGGAAGAGAAGGCGAGAAGGAAGAAATAAAAACAAGAACAGAACAAAACAATAAGAACAAAAAAACTAGAAACAATGTTCATACTCATATAAAAACAAGAAAAAAGGAAAAAGTAAAGTAAAAAAGAAAAAAAAACAGAAGAAAAGAAGGGAAAGAAATGTCCATTTCAGAGCGTGTCTCAGTGTGGTAGACCGTGTGGACAGGCCCAGATATATGTTGATTAATCCCAGCAGTAGATTTATAGTGGGGTAGCGGATAATCCCCAAAAGCCTACACCTTCAATTCTACTGAAGTTCAGGGTGGTTTCTGGCTGTGAGGTTGGAACCCAGATTGTTCAGCCAGCATCACATTGTGTATCTCCTGCCTGCTTGACCTCGGCTCCTTGACCTCCTGCCAACTTGAACTCAGCTCCTCCTTGCCGTGACACTGGGAGCTGGTGGATGGAGCTACCCACAGCTTCTCTGTGTTCCAAGCTCAATTGGCCCCTTTCCTAGATGGCAACTGGCCAATCACTCTCTTCCGGGGGACGTCTGAACACAAGTCACCAACCACTGCAATCTGCTGCATCCACCACTCTGCTCCACTGGTACATCTCTCCGTGGAGGACTCTGGGGTCGCCAGTAGTCACTGTGCATCTGTAGGCTTGAGCTGCCTCTCCCATGCTGCAAGCTGGAGCTTGGGGAGAAAGCATCATCCACCATCTCCTCCTGCCCTGAGGTCCCTCTCCACTCTGCGGAAGGGCTTCCATTCTCATTTTAGATCCTTGCTAAGGTTCTGGGAACCCACTTCCCTCCTTCTTCTCCTCATGTTACTGTACTCCAGTGTCAGAATCCCAAATCCTGGAGAGGCTGTCTCTCCTCTGTTCATGCCACTGTCTTCCCAGAAGTCTCTTTCCAGTTTTATAACAGCACTTTCTAAAATCTCTCTCCCTTTAGATATACTTTTTCTTAATATTTTGTCTTTAATATGTAAGATAGTCATCAACTTCAAAGGGTTAAAAACACAATGGAGGGCTGGAGATATAGCTCAGAGGTAGAGTACTTGCCTAGTGTTCATTAAACCCTAGATTTGACCCCTAGCACTGAAAAACAATATAGAAATCTTATTTATTGTTTAGCATAGGACACACTTCTGCAGCCTTTGGATGATAGAAGATTCAGTTCCCTCTAGAGGGCGCGCAGGTGCTACTTAATTCATCTCAACTTTTGGGACCTCTTTTGTAACTCAAACTGTAAAATGAAATTTCTATTCTTTGTATTTGTAGATGAATTTAATCAGAGATTTTGGAATTAATGTAAATCCAGTATTTTAAAGCTTATGTGTGTTTTGTTTCTCCTTTCAACAAGAAAGAATTATCTAAAAGACAGCAATCAGAACTTTCACTGGAAAAAAAAAAAGAAAGAAAAAAGAAAAGTAAAACATTCAAACTTCTGCTGCCCCCAAAATGATTGTTTTTGTTATTTCAGAAAACACTTCACATACTGGTTCCTTGCAGGTCTAAGAGTAATGTTCCCCCCTCCCCACCAGATTTACCTATTCCAGAAACAGGCTATAGAGTGGGGTCTATAATGAGAGAGACTCTGTTTCAGGGCTGTGGTGCAAGGTAGTGACAGTCTACTGAGTCCCGCCTTCTTAATTATTCTTGGAGTGTGATTTCCCCACCAGCAGCATAAGTATCATCAAGGAACTTGTTAGAATCAGAACTTTTGTTGGGGGGGGGGAATCAATCTGCATTTTAACACCTTCTCTGAGTGATTCTAATTTATGCTACACTTTGAGAATTACTAAGCTGTATACTTGGTTTTCACAAGGCAAACTACTTTTGGGTAACTAGAGCCCAGATTTTATTTATTATTAATAATCAATTTATTATTAGTTAATCTCCTGTCTAAGAATCAGGAGCAGACTTTTCTGCAGGCTAAGTTTTACACACTAGGTACGTGGTAGTAAGGGACAAGGTTTTTTTTTTTTTTTCTTTCCTTCCTTTTTAAATGGATAAATATGTAAAATTTTATTTTTAAAAAGCATTTAAAAGTATATCTCTTGTTTTTTGAATAATGTGTATTCATTGTACATATTAATACTGTACAGTGTGGTATTTCAACACATACAAACAGCCTGTACTAATCAAATCAGGGTAATTAGCATTTCCCATTTTTTGTCATTTCTTTATGTTTGGGATCTTTGAATTCCTTTCTTCTAGATCTTTATGAAATATGTAATAAGTTATGAACTCTACTCATTCATCTGTGCTATGGAACACCAGAAGTTGTTCTTTCTGTCTTAACTGTGTTTTTAATACCTATCATCCAACCTCTTCTTCATACTTCAAGCTTCCAAAGGACACTTGTTTTTCACTAGTCTGAATGGAGATACCAACCCATGGAAAGGGGTTTTGAAAATCAATCATTCACATACAGAGGTGATGTGATGGTTAAACTTGTGTCAACATAATTTCTCCGCCTTTTGGCTAAGATCAAATGAATCTTGTGTCAGCTTGATTGGTTTAGGAGCCACTGACAGGATTAATAAAGCACACTTCTAGATGTGTCTGGGTGTGTCATGGATCATACTGTATGTGGTCCCTTGCCCTTTCTTGTCTGGCACTGTTCATCTGTTCTGCTTCCCAAAGCCTCTAAACTAATAAACACCTCATACATTCGGTGTGACAGAAAGGAACACAATTAGAAGGCAAATTGTGGAAATGTAGTACCTGTATCTGTATATTACTGTGATAGGCAAAAAAAAAAAAAAAACAACAAAAACCCCAAACAAACAAACAAAAAAAAAAGAAGAAGAAGGATAGTGCTTTCCACATAATAAAGTGAATTATGTTCTTGTACTGTTTGTTTCCAGATTCACACTCCAGCTTCTGGATTTCTGGAGAAATTGGGAGAGAGATATATTTCCTCTTTTTCTCACACAGAGTTCTTTTTAGCCAAGTTTTCTATTCTGTTGACTCCCATCCCTGCCACTGCCAGATCCCAAAGCTTATATTCTTCATTGTGGGAAATTTGGAACATTCAATAAAGCATAAATGAGAAAGTGAACATTTCCAGCACCCCCTCCAGAAGAAAACATTCTTTAATATTTTGTTGTATTTCCTACTTTACTTTTCCTCCTTTGCTTAAGTAAAATTGCTATTATAAATTGCTATTTTCCTTCCTGCCTCCTATACATATGATTCTCTTGACCTTGTATATCTTTTCTGGCTTGATATGCTCCATCTTTCCATTTCCTCCTATTTCAGCCATCCCTGATGCTTCAACAAGCATGCTATTTTCATTTTGGACAGTGTGTCTCACGATTGGTGATCAGATATTTACTTATGGGCTTATGTGAGCAGTGTCTATTGCTATGATTGAACAGTAAATTCTAGGAAAGTAGAAATCATGTCTGCCTTATTTTCAACTACATGCTGAGCACTTGCGCAATTCTGGGCCCATAGTGTTCCTTCAACTCATAACTTTTGAACGAATGAATACATAAATGAAAAACATTGGAGCATAATTTAAATTGTAGATTTTAATTGGTTTGTGGTAGGGGATAGATGAAACACTTCTCTGAGGATTTCAGAAAACTCCATGGATTTCTGAAGCAATCTATTATGATGGTAAGATTTCTGGACTGGAAATCAGGAGACTCACATTCTCCTTTTCGCTCTGTCAATTCCTCTGATCTTCAGCTAGTCATGGACCTTCACTGAGCCTCTTTTTTCTTATCTGCTGTGCCTCTCTCACAGGGAATCTCGCATAATAAATATAACAATGCATGAGAATACTCTTCTCACATAGCATTTAAACATATATGGAAGACTTTTCAAAACAATTTCCCATTTTAAAGATAAATAATTAGAAATAATTGTAAATTTGAATGTTTTAAGTAGCTGAACTACACTAACTTCTATTTTATTCCTCAAACACAGACATCATAGAGGTTTTTTTTCAGTTTTGTAAAGATTGTGGTAAGTAATTATGATACGCTGTGACAACAGAAACTTAGATTTATGTGTCATCAGATATGAACTAGCTGATGTAGTCAAGATATTTTTGACATACTGGATAATGAATATAAATTGAATAGATTGTTTAAGCCAGGTACTGTGGCATATTCCTGTAATCTCAGAAAGCCAAGGGAAGGAGGATCCAAAGTTCAAGGACAGCCTGGGCAATTTAGTGGCAGCCTGTCTCAAAATAAAATAAAAAAAAAATAGGCTGGGGATATAGCTGAATGGTAGAGCACATGCTGAGCACTTGCAAGGTCATGGGTTCAATCCCCAAATACTTCAAAATAAATAAATAAGTTATTTAAAGAACCTTAGGTTTTGAATACAGTTTATTTCTTATTTGACAGGAAAGGAGTATTAAAATATTTGGAATTTCTAAATTGGAGCTAATAACTTTGTGATGTGATTAGTATTCAGATTTAGAGGAAGGATGGGAGAAATAAAATTTCCTACATGTATCTTAAATGCCAAGTACTGGAATAAGCAACTCTTATAACTGAATTTTATTGGCTGATATTTTGGTAGTTTTCCAGTGTTTTAAGTTGTCTGTTTAAGTTGTTTCTGTTTTAAGTTATCTGAAGATACTTGAAATATATATGTTGAGAAAATTAAGCATTTTTGAGAAAGATAAAAAATGAAAATATGATAGAAGAGAAGTCTTTTACTTTCTGTGGAAATTCTGAGTTCATGAATAAAATGAGACAGTGTTCGTTAATTGTATTTATTAATGACTTCAGCATACCCAGAAACGTTTTTCTTTTCTTTTTTACCAAATAGTAAATGCATTTTAGAATAGAAAAGTACTTTAAAGGTCTAATGTTTCATAGATAATATCTAACATTGCTAAAGGAATTTATAATTGTTTCCAGATAACATTATTTCATAGCAATTTCAAAACTGTATTATTATCCTCAATTAAAAATGAGGACATGGAGAGTCAGAGAGCTTAAATGACTTGTCTAAGGCCACAGAGATAATAACGATGATGGATAATATTAATTGAACACTTCAATGCCAGGCCTTCATCATGCATGATTACATTTAATCTTCACAATAGTCCTATTACCTCATATATAATATGTGACAAACTTGGATTATGAATCAGTGCCAAGAAATTGGTATTACTATTTTAATTTTTATGGAATGCTCTTCTATAGATACAACCTAAATACTGAATAAATTAGTGTGATTATGTTTTTAGTAGGGGTATGTTTAAAGTCAATTGATGAAGTGACTTCTCAATTTACAGATGAGAAAATAGAAACTTAAAAGAGAATTAGAAGACTACCATACTGGTACTCAATTTGTAAATACTGATGAGCAGAGGCAAGAATCCAGTTCTTCCCACTGCATACTGGTTGCCTTTCTCTGACATATATCTCAGAAAGTGGAGTAGACAATTGGCTAGTAGGGTCCAGAGCTAAGGATGAAGAGGCACCAAGAACCTTATATTCTGAATATTGAAGACTGAGTAGTACCTTTAGGATCTAATGAATCAGACAGCTGACTCTACATTCCATTAATCATCGTGTAAGTCTGAGCTATTCCTCATGTCCAACCCCGTTAAACTTTTGACTAGACAAGGGGGGATATGTGGTTAGTGTCATGAGTTTTTGGTCTCTCTTTGTAACAAAAGATGGGTGTTTTGAGGCCACCTACTGAAACTGGGATTAAAAGAGGAAAATGATATCTTGTTTTTTTAGTCATCCAACTAGACGATCTGACTCTAGTGCCTATGAGAATAAGGGAATGGAGAACAGAGGTAAGATAATGAGGCTAAGAAAATTGAGGCAATGGAGCATTCTGAACCTACTGTGTGGCAGAGCAATGATGTGAGGGTGTCCCAGAGTTGAGAGGCCACAAACAGGGTACTGACTTAATTGTTTTCTACTCAAAAGGCTGTTAAGGTAATACCGGGAGTAGCAGTTGAAGGGGGAAGCAGATGTGCAAGATGGTCTGGCACTTTCATATCAGGAAATTATGTCCTGGGAGGGTCTCCCACAAGTCCTTAGAGAACTCTTTCAGAGGTACCCAAAGGCCAATCAACAGGATGGCCAGGAGAAGATTGAAGGAACACTCTTGTTCCTCTCTATCTCTGTCTTTGCTACAAGCCTCCAGTAGAAGCCCACCCCTCTATGGGACAGAGAGGAGGCTATGTGCCTTCTCTGTTTCAAGTCCTGGCCACAAACACCTGAGCTATAAACGGGATGAGAGGAGCTGAAAATAAGGCTTTAAATGGGTTTGGATTTCTTACTAACATAGTCATATCAAGATATTTTTAAGGGATGGGGAAGGGAGATTCAACAGAGTAGGGATAAGGTAATAACTGGGGGAAAGAAAAACATTTCATGTTTGTATCTTACTGAATTCAGGTTGTTTAAAATGAATATTATATTTGCATTATCACCTACATATAGCACATATGCATGTATGTTAACCATAGTTTACCAGACAGCTTTGCATACTTTTGAAACAGGCAGAAAGTTTTATGGAATGATATTGTTAGGAACAAAGTAGCATCTTCAAAATCCTCCATTATTGCATATTCAAGTGATGAATTGAGAAAACATGGGCCAACAAAAAATGTTAATGGTCTCTTTTCTTCTACTTTTCCTTTGCCGCAGTTTATCTTCTAGGATAAAGATTTGATTTTCTAAGCCTGATAGTTCACTTAGTCCAAAGAAGTCCTGACTGATAGATTTAATCAGGCAGACAATATTTAATGACTGATTTTTATGGTAAATACCATAGGGTTTAAAGAGTATGTTTATGAAAAGTCACTACTTTTCAAAAGGTTATAATTTTGGGGGGAGGGGGTTTAAATTTTATTTTAATGGTACCTTTTAGGTATACATAGTGATAACATTCATCATAGGGGGTTTGTACCTGTACATGATATATCTTGCAGCTTCTTTTTTTTTCCCATTCCCCTCTCCTCCCTTCAACCCCTCCTCCCTACTTATTTATAAAATCTTTGTTTCTATTTTTTTCCTTCTGTTCTTTTTTCTTGTCCCCAGGGGGTTATAATTTAGATAAATATCTATTCATTAGAGAGAGTACAGTGTATAACAAACACAGTATGAACAGAAGTGACATCGAAGGTATTGCATGAATTTAGATTATCTAGAGATGCTCTTGCATTGGTTGCAGTTCAGAAGAGGTAAAGCTTAAATGCTTCCATGAAGAGTGGGTAAGAATACAATAAGTGAGAAGAAACTAAGGAGCTGCTACATGAGTAAACAAGCAGCGGTCAGGGTAGTTTGGATGTTGTATTTGGGGACATTGGACACCTTACCCCCACAAATTCTGTACTAGCACACTTTTCTTTGCAAGTGCTGGAAAACCTAACTCAAACTGGTTCAAAAAATGAAAGCTGTTTATTGGTTCATGTAACTGAAGAGAAATGGAGACAGAGTGGGCAGAAGTGGATGTGGTGGTTAGGGGAGGGTCAACTTGATTGACTGTGAGGGAGCACACTTCTGGATGTGTGGTCATGGAGGCATGGCCTTGGAGACTATGTCTATTACCCCTTTCTTTCTGGTACTGTTCCCTTGTTCTGATTTGGAGCTATCATGAGCTAAGCAGCTTTGTTCCACCACACCCTTCCACCGTGATATTTCTGCCTTGGAACTAGCCAACCATGAACTAAATCTCCTTAAAATGTAAACCAAATTAAACCTCTCCTCCTTTAAATTGTGAGCGTTAGGTATGTGTCTCAGTAATGGGAAAGCTGATGATAGAGTGGGTCACTTAGGGTTGTAGTTGGGATTTTTGTGGTCCTCACAACTCTCTCTTTCTTCATCTGGATCTTCTTGGTTGAAAGATGTTTCTCCAGGTATATTTATTACATTGTTGCATAAATTATTACCAGATTTAATAGGTAAGCAATAAATTTATTATCCCATAATTTCTGAATGTCAGGAATATATGTTTGGCTTAGCTCAGTGGCTCTGTCTCAGGATCTTTGTGGGGCTGTCATCAATATTTCACCCAGGTGTGGTTATATGAGATGTTGCTGGGGCTGAAGGATCCACTTCCAAGCTAACTCACATATCTATGGTGGAGGTTTTACTTCTTCAGTTCCTTGTCATATGGGCCTTTCTGTATAGTTTTTCATAACATGGGACCTAGCTTCTCCCAAATCAAGGGCAGGGGTAGGGGGAGAGAGAGAGAGAGAATATCTAAAATGTTGTAACATAATCTCGGAAGTGACATGCCGTCAGTTCTGCCCTATTGTGTTGATTATATAGACCAACTCTACCAACCCTGATACATTGGGAGGAGGGATTATTTAAACATGTGATTATCAGGAAGCTGGAATCATTGGTAGCCATCTTTCAGGCAGTCTACTATTTTCTTTGTGATTCCTTACTTATATCCAGAAGGGAGTTGCTTTTTTAAGCAGTTGAACAAAAGATCTGTATTTTCTCTGATTATACCTTCTTTAAATCACAGTGGCTGGGAGCATAACAGCTTCTGAATCACTTAGGTCTAAATTTATAAGTCAATGTCTGTTTGAAGGCGAAGAGGCTGGCAATGACAAGCTTAGACAAATTAGGATACACTTGGAGTTAGAGATGTGAGTTGCTGCCAATTAAACAGAATGATTGATTAACAGAAAGTGGATAGATAATACATTGACTCCTTTATGGTCTTAGCCTACTCAGCATCCATACGTTTCCTCCTTTCTATTCAAATGTGTTACATGCATTTATGAACCCTCTGTAAATTCAAAATCTGATTGAAGATCAGTTTCAGGATCTTTGGGTGTTGTTGCTTCCTCTTCATCAGGCTTGGAAACAACTCTTTATAGTCTTGTGATTGAATGAGTTCACTTCCAACAAAATCAGTATAACATTATGGAGGAACAACAAGATAATTTCAAATAAACGCCCATTGGAAAAAGATATTAGAATATATTACATAGCTTTCCCTGGTCTGCAGCACATGTCATATCCTACTAGACAGGAATTTTACATTCTCTCTGCCCTTGCTGGGAGAGAGAATCTGGGAAGAGAGTACAGAACATGAGTTTGTAACCATTAGTTGTTGCTAAACTGTGGAGGGCTTTTTGTAACTTCAGCCTGTGGGCCATGGACCAAGAAAGAGGATCATTGAAAGTTTTTGAGTAGGGTAAATGACACGATCAAAATTTCTTTGGAAAACTTAATTTTGAGGCAATATACAGTAAATCCATAAGTCCCCTCAAAAGAATGTCATGGGACAGAAGGACAAGAGAAATAAGAAATGGAAGGAAAAAATGGAAACAAAGGTTTTGTAAATAGGGAGGGAGGAGGAGGGGAGGGGAGGGGGATGGGAGAAAAAAAAGAAGCAACAAGGTATGTCATGTACAGGTACAAATCCCCTAGATGAATGTTATCACTATGTACATCTAAAATGTACCATTAAAATAAAATTAAAAAAAATAAATTCATTTTAACTGATACACAGAAACCTAAAAAAAAAAAAAGAATGTCATGGGGGTAAGTTTCCTCACATAAACTGCAAGTGATGCTTGAAAAAGAAATGCTGACAGATTCCGCAGAAACATCCTATGTATAACTCAAGTTTGTCTCTTTCCAAATAGAAATCGTAAGTTGTTTCTAGGCACCTACAGGGAACAAACTGGGTGGTTCATGTTGTGTCACTTCCTTGGCAATAATTCTAAACCAGAATGAGTTTTTAAGACTCTTTTGAAAAAGTTTGTAATAGAAGGTGGACTTGGTAGGTTGAGGGTAATTTGGACTAAGTTTAAGTACAAAGAGTAAGAAAAAATTACTGGGGAAAACATTTTTGGACATCCTTCACCTATCTGTACCTAGTGAAGGAAATTAAAAAATGGTTTCCGTTATTTCATTAGTTGTTTAAAAATTTGTGTGGCACATGAAGCATTTTACTTCAGAAAAGAATCAGGTGGTGGGATAGGTGAAATTTTTATTCTACAGCACTGTCTGCTATTTTGAGAGGTTTCTAGTTAATGATATAAAAGAATGATCTCTTTATAGCGATACAGCCCATGATATTTCTTATCATGGGCTGGATGGAATTCAAGATGGACTATAGTGGCAAAAAATGATTATTCCTATTCAGGATTTCAGATATTAAGGTTTAATTTGCTTGATCTATTCCTGAGAAACGTAATGGAAATACCCCACACAGTAAGATTATGTTATTTCTCTAGTCTATGGGCTTTTATATATAAAAGAAAACATTTTTTGAAGTAGGAACAGATTCATCATTGAGTTTCTCTGCCAAATTCAGAATTAGATAGTGGAAAAATTCTATTTATTTTGAGTTTGTGAATCTGCCAGCAAACTGTTGGGAAAAATAAAGACAAGCCAGATGAGGACTAGGGTTATGGAATGAACCGTAGATGACATATGACTGAACTTTTAAAGAGAAGAATATAGTATTTCCTATTTTTATTTCCTGGTTTTAGAATGTTTAGTAACTTTAATTTGCAGCATGCATTTCTATTGTATTAAGCTATGAGAGCAACATAGAAAACACTGCGTATTGCAGAGTTGAAATCAACATTAAGGGTCCGGAAATTGAAAATATCATGTTTCCATAGTAACACTAATTTAGTCAGATCACACATGTTGTTTCTGAGCCATTAGTTTACTCTTAGGATGTTAAAAGGACAAAATATTTACCCCGTAATTGTGGTTAAATTACTGTTGCAATGCAAAGCATTTTCGTATTTTCTGGTTTCACATTTTAAATCCTTTTATTATGCTAGGTTTGATATCTGATTGTTTGTACTATTTTGGAAGATGCAAAAATGTTGTGACAGTTTAAAAAAGTTTCTGAAAATAATTAAATAGGAAATCACAAGTATATTATAGCTTAGAAAGATTGTAAGATAAAGATGAATTGGATTTTGAAAGTTTTTATAATTTTTTGCTGATTTTTTTCATTTATATGGCATATCCTTTCTGTCTACTAGCTATTTGCCCAAGTTTTGTGAATTCCCAAATTCATAACTATTAATCCAGCTCTATCTGTTGGCTGAGTTTTCAGGCATAGTTTTCTACCAAGAAGTCTTTTCCTCTGCAATTTCATAGGAGTTGCTGTTGTCCATAGATAAGGACAAATCTGTCTTAGTGGGGTCTCTTCTGGTGCATGCATCAGACTCATCTTCATGACTAGTCCTCACATACCAGACTCCAACTGTATGAGTTTCAAATTTGCTTCTTAGAAAAATGACAAAATGGTACATGGCATATCTCGGAGGCTACTCTTGATTTCACACAGATTTTCAGTTGTTAAATCATAGTGCTTTGGGTTAAATTCTGTTTGGTCACAGTTTATAATTGTTTTTATATGTTGCTAGATTTGGTTTGCTAGTATTTTCTTGAGGATTTTTAGATCTATATTCATAAATGATATTGGTCTATAGTTTTATTTGATATTCGTGAATATTCTATCTACCCTTACTCCTATTCATTTCACTCAAATTAATAAAAACAAAACTAATGAACAATTACATCCTTTGGTATTGTGAATATTAATGGAATTTATTTGGTTGACTGGGTTGTTCATTTCTCACCTGAGTGCTAAGAAAAGCTGGGGGACTGAATTAAATTAAGAAGTATTTATAGAATGCCTATTATTCAAGGCATATATTAGTACTAAGTACTGGGATTGGCTTGATGAGTAATGAATAATGATAGCAATAGTAGTGTTGTAACAGAATAGCAATAAATTGTATGGCAAATAGTTGGATGTGTCTCCTACTTTCACTTTCCAACCAATGGAGCACATTACTTCACTTCAGTTTCCTCATTTGTGAAATATAGGTACTAATAGTATAGAATACATAAGATTACTATAAATTTTAAGTTAAGAATAAACACAAACTATGCCTATCAGTACTCACAGTACAGATTATTATTAGCTATTATTACTACTTGCTTTTTACCTGCCAGAATTTACATACATTATTTAGTTCTTATAACAACCCTTTTGAGGAGGTTAGTATTACTTCCATTTTTACAGTTGAGAACTGAGGCTTACAGAGGCCAACTTGTCTGAAATCACTCATATGGTAACTGGCACAAGTAGAATTCACGTCTAGAATATGCTTGACTGCCAAGCTAGTGTTCAATTACTTTATTCTTCATAACCTTTCTTTGGCTTAAAGAAACTCTCACGTAGTTTTCCAAGAAACCCTTTCCAATAAGTAGCTTATATCCTTCAAAGTTTCCAGAGATCTTTTGCTGTCATATTCCAGTGATTCATTCAGCTAATGTCAGTTTTTAAAAAGTCTAAAACAAACATCATCTATTGTACTTGCACTCTATTTCTTCCATAGTATATAGAAGAAACGTGTACATCCACATGGTAATTTTTTTTTGGGGGGGGCTGGGGATCAAACTCAGGGCCTTGTGCTTGCAAGGCGAGCATTCTAACCACTGAGCTAAATCCCCAGACAATACATTCCGGTATTTTCTCCTACAATTACATAGAGAATTCATTGTTCAAGATGTGAGGATGTGCACAAATTGTATGTTTTCCTGGATTACTCATTAATGTTAAAAGCTCAGCTTAGGATCTGATACTTTTTTTTCTGTGTATGTAGACTCTCATTTCTACCTTTGATTTTGTCCCTTGTTTTAACTTCTCTTTTCCAGAAGAAATACATCAATTATACATTAAAGTCTTGTCTTTCTAGGCTTCTCTTTAAGGTTAAAACTCAGTTTTTAAAGATTTTTTTGTTGTCTTCTTGATTTTCATGCTTGTTTGATCAAATATTATTTTCCCAGGTCTTCTGACTATTTACTCATGGATTAGAGTGACACTTTTTTGTGTTATTTTATTTTATTTTTATTTATTTACTTATTTTTTTGGTGCTGGGGATCGAATTCAGGGCCTTGTGCTTGCAAGGCAAGCACTCTAACCACTGAGCTAAATCCACAGCCCTTTTTTTGTGGTTTTAAAAATCTCAGTTTTCACACCACATGAAGGTCATAAGAAATCATGAGAAGAGAAAGTGGGCAGAGGGTCATAAATGTAGCAGTAAAGGTATAAATAGAGCCAAATTTGCTGTACAATGATTATATAGAAATAGCTTTTCTATAGTTTAAAGACGTTTTGATTTGGGGAAGAAGATGACAGAACTTTGGATGGTAAGGCATGAGGAAGAAAGAGTTTAAGTAGATTGAGGTTATGCACAGTGAAGGAAGGGTAACTATTGTGCTTCTATCAACAGACAGCCCAAAATTTAACAATAATTTAATATGTCCTCCATGGTAATGATGTTGCAGGAAAAAAATCCTGCTGGTGAACGAGAATAAATTATTCAACATTTTTTTCTCCCTATCTAGTGTCTTGTATCACAGAGTTGGGGATTGGGCTCATTTTCTGTCTCAAAAATAAAACCAAACCAAACCAAACACCACCCACCCCCTGCAAAAAAACTAGGAGTATTATGTACTCAAAATTGAAATTTCTGTGAAAGAAGGGAGACTATTCAAGAGCAGACAACTTTTTAAGAAGGAAAAAAAAAATCTTTATTTTAAAGGAAGAAACTTTCTGTGTGTAGTGAGTATGACACAAGGCTGATACCCACCCAGTGGCCAGATATGTTTTCCGGAGGGATTTCCTTATGTTTATTCCTCTAGCATTTTTTCATTTCTGACTTTTGGGGTGGCCCTTCTGTGAAGAGTTTCCTCATCCCAGCTGTTATGATGTTTAATCTAGAGTTGCCAACTTCTGGTCTGGCGTTTCCAAGACACAGAGTGAGGAAAACAAAGCTTTCCAGTATTTCTGAATCCTGTCCCCCACCCGTGTTGGAATTAGTACTTTAATCTCTGGTCAATCCTGAATTGTTTTCAACTCTAGCTTCCTCTCTTCGCTCCCTGAGAATAGCAGAACAATTACTAATGGTAAAGATTCATGTGCTTGTCCAGAGTTCAAATTACTTATGCCCCACACGAATTTCAATTTATTTCTCTGATCCTTTCCTATCCCTCCCTTCCCTGCCACCCAAGTAAATTATGATCCTTTTTTGGAGTGAAATATGGTCCGTAAAGAGGTTTTTTTTTTTTTTTTCAGGATAAAAATTAGATTATACTTTTAAAACTAGCTAGGGCACATATTTTTCTTAGGAAAAACAGAATAATCTTTAAAGAGACTGACCATCTGGTTTTGATCCTAATGTTAGTCCATGGGATGGCTTGACACTTCAAATAAGGGAAGTCATAGCTTTCATTTTAGAAATACACAGGATGGCTACTCTTGGCTCCTTTCTACCCTTGGCCTGATTGTTTAATATTAAATTGGAATGGCACTGACGGGTTCTGTGTTTTATGCCTGACCTGCTGCGGGGTGAGGCAGATAAGGAACTAGGCATAAGTAGAATTAGTACTTAAAGGCAAAAAGGAGAGGCTGTATTTAGACAAAACAATCCCCTCCCCAAATACGGAAATATAAATTTTATAGTACTATAACATATTGTTTTCTTCTGGTACATTCAACAATACTATTATACTATGAATGAATCTTCCTCTGGGAATGGAATGTATTTAGGAGATCAAATAGTAAAGTAGGACAGTGATATTCTTTGGTTCTTTACCATCTCAAGTGTCTCGTACAACATAACTGTTCCCATGTGGTTTTATTTTAAGGACCCCGCCCTGTAGATTTGCTTTTAGGCAATATCCTATGCTCTGAATCTTTCTTCAACCTTACTATCTGTGATGAGGGTGGATGTTCACTGACCTGAAATAGTTTAGTGTTACCTTCCCTTATACATCTGTTCCAAGCCAGGTATAGCTAGCTAGCTTGCCAGAAAAATAATTAGCATAAATATAATATTTTACCCTTTGATAATAGTTTTTTTTAGAATTAATTCCTTATCTCCAAAGAAACTCTGCTAAAACAACAAATTAGTGGACATTTTAGGTGATGTCAGGCTAATCGAACCCACCTTTTCATAATTCCCCAGAGTTCCATGTGGGCTTTTTTGTGTGGAAGGAGGCAGGTTTTCTTGTGTCCTTTGGAATGGTATGTGTAAGGTCAAAGCTGCCTTTGAATTTTCACTTCTTTTCTGTTGAGAAAAAAAACCTATTCACTAAAGATTTTAATGAAAACTTTAAAGGAAAATGTAGATTTGTAGTGAGGAAGGATGAATCCTTATTTTAAAAATGTTTTAACCCAAAACACAAGTATTAGATGGTGTCCCCAGTCCAGATGAAAAAAATGTTTATATATATTTCAGCAGTTTGTAAAACAGCAGTTTATGTAGTACATGTTGGTTCTGGGTGAAGCTGAAAAAAATGGCTGCAAACCTTTTATGACGCTTGTATTGAGTGAGTATCTGACTTACAGAGCATATCCAACTTCTTTGAAATTTTTGTGTTTCTGAAAATATAATTTGTCAATCATATACTTGAATTTGTAAAAAAATGAATTTCTAAGAATTTAAGAAGATAACTCTTTAAGCATTAAAATGTATTTCTTAAATTATTTGTCCATGTAAAGCTTAATTATTTCATTTGGTTTAAAGGAGCTACATGATCAAAATATTAAACTATTTTTGGTTTGTTTACTCATTTCCAGTTGTCAAAATAAAAATAATTGGAAACAGCTGCCTTCATATTACTTTTGACAACTCTTCACATTCAAATCTAAAATAAGTACTAAGAAAATGGGTCTTATCTAATTATGACTTTTCCTAGATTATATATTCAGATTGCTGTTCTGTAAATTAGAAAACAATTAAAAAGGGAAAGTTATTATTTTTGAACTAGTACCACAGTTTTATAGAAAGACATTATCTGTGACTTCCTCATTCTTATAAATTGCTTAGCCTTATTTGGTTGCTTTACATATATTAACAGATTTCACTATTCTTTGGTATGATTAAAATGTGGCAGAAAACACATGAAATGTTTCTCAGTTCTTTTAATCTTGTTTCCAAGTTACACTTAAATTTCTTTTCATTTTCAAAACAGCTTAATAGTGTGATTTGTTGTTAGGAAGAGATTTAAAATTTTTTATACATTGGTAACTTTTGTGACCACATAAGTACATTTTAGTATTGTTTAAATGAGTTCTTGGTTAAATTTAGAAATCAGGAATCTATTAGAAATATTTTCTTAAAAATACCAGCTTTACATAATGCTCAATGCTATTGGATAATTTTATATTTAAAATTTATCCTTTCAGCACTTCTAATTTCTTTTAGAAATTTTGAAAGAAATACTGGATGCCTTTTTTTTTTCGTCCTATAGCAGAGAGTCTGACCAAGATCAGGAGAAAGACAATCAAGTGTCCCTAACATACATGTAAAGTAGGAGACCAGCTTATTTCACTGCTCATGCTAGGACACCCCTTCTGTGCATGTATTATAAAACTTACGAAGAAAGAGTTGGGCTCTAAAGGACTTAGATTTTACATGGCAATGTGATATGGCATAAAGATACTGGGCTATGAGTTGATGGCCTTATATTCCCTATTTTGCTCCTCAGTAAGCCATTTCTCAAGATCTCATTTTTTCCCCCCAAACATACTGATAAGGATGAATTTGATGACTTTCCTGTTTTTACCCTCCCTGATGTTTTGGAATATTGGAATATAACCTGCAACTGACTCCCTTTCATATTTCCCACTCTTGTTTTATTTCAAGCATTTTGTTTTTTTCTCATAGTCTACCTTTTAACAAAGCCTCACTCATGTTTAAAGATGACACTGAGTCTGAGATCAACACAAATAATACATCATGAAAATAGTAAAAACAAAAAGCAAAACAAGACAAAAACAGGAACACTTTGTCTACCATGACTTCTGAAATAATGAGGCCTTTTTTGAGTGTCTTCTAGAAAGTTCCAACTGGAAGCAAATTTACCCCTAACTTCAGCCATCTATAGATATGTAGCTTTCCTTGCTCATAAGGCAACCATGCGAAGAAATTGTTGCTTTTGCCCTCCATGAATAGACTTATTGATGCATTGGTAGCCTTGCATATTTCCCTTTAAATATCTACTGTATTTTTTATTTGGGGACTCAATCTTTTTAATGACCAGACTCCATTATAAGGTGTTAGAAATAAAATATTTTTATTAATGCTTTTGACTCTGATTTTTCCTCTCACATGGCACACTTTAATATCAAAGGCCTTCTTCCTTCTGCTTCAAACAGGACGTGTTCCTCCTCACAATGACTAGTTCCTGCACTTGTGTCTTCTGGCTCTTTGTTTACTCTGACCACCATCTTGGTTCTTTAATATTTCTTTGCTGTAGCTTTCCTATCCACCTAAACCCTTAGGTTTTTATTTTTATTTTCATTATTTTTTATGTTCTTTTCCTTTAGTTCACTTTTTCACTGATAAGTCAGGTTTGCATCTTCTACTTTAGTCAGAGGAATTTCAAAATTCCCTAATTGGTTTCAGCCTGACATCTTCCCCAAAAGTCTACTGAAATAACTCTCATAACGTTAGCTAAAAATTATTTGGTCACTGAGCTGTCTCTCAGGTCCTTTTTCCCACTGTTGGCCAAATCCCCAAAATTTTCTCTTTTGGCTTCTTTACATTATATTTTTCTGGTTTTCCCATCTCTCTGCCAGCTCCTTTCTGTCTCATCTTTATTCATCTATAACTTCAGTTTTTCCTCAAAAATCTGATCTTGGCATTATTTTCTTCCCTTCCTTCATTTTTATCCAGTTTCAGACTTTTCTAGTCTATTGAGAGCTATTACATGCTTTCTGTGGTTGACCCCCAAATCTATTTTTATAGCCTAGTTTTATGTACAAAATGAATCTATCTTCATTTTTTTCTCCTATGTTTATTGAGTATCTAACAGGTTTATAATTCTAAAGGGCAGAAAAATGTTGGCAATGGGTTATTTTCTGGTACCTAGGTATCATGATGGAACTTATCACCTATATACTTGATTCTGTTCTACTTAACATGACTCAATTTGAGTTAATGGTAGAAACATCCATAAAAGTTACCCAGAATTAAGACCTCAGAGACATACTTGGCTTTTATTCTCTGCCTCATTTTTTTGTTCTACTGATCAGTGGCTAATATATGCAATCCAATTCTGAGCCTTTGTCTTCCTACAGTTCCCTTGACTTTCAGTCTGTTTTCCATAATTTTTTCAGTATAACCTTTCTGAAGCCCAGTTATGATATTGTTAATTCTCTGTCAAAAATATTAATTGATGTATCCACTTATGGCCTTTAGAGGGGTCTCTTTTCAAAATTGCAAGCTTCTCTTCTTGACTAAATAATTGACTTATTTATCTTTTCTGGAACTTTAAAATATTTTTATCTTTTAGAATATAGGCTATCAATAAGTTTGTAAAACTTATATGTATGGTTTACAAATGTTTGTAAAGTGAACACTCATGTAAGCACCCTCCAAGGTCAAGAAACAAACATTATCAACACATGAGAAGGTCCTTGTGTCTATGTTCCCACTTAAGCTTCCCTTGATCCCAAAGACATTTTCTCCCTCCAGAGAAAAATCACTAACTTGACTTTTTATAGAAGCAGTTTTTTTCTTTTTCTTTATAAAATTCTTACTTGGTTGTACATCCCCAAAGAGTGTACTTTGTATTTCCATGTTCTTTTTTTATCAGTATATTTCATTACTGAAAAGTTTTTAGAAAATATTTTTATTATATCTATTAATTTTAATAAAATATTGGGTTTCAGTGTGGTATTTTCATAGATGCTATAACATGTTTTGGTCATATCTATTCTACCATTATCCTCTCTGGCACTCCTTCCCCCTAATCTTATTCCCTTTCTCTTATCTACTAGTAGACTCCATTCTATTTTCATGCCATTTCTTTGGATTCCACATATTAGGGGAAATGTGTAATATTCATCTCTCTGAGACTGGCTTATTTCATTTAATGTGACCATCTTCAGTTCCATCCATTTTTCCGGAAATGACATATCTTTGTTCTTCTTTATGGCTGAATGATACTCCGCTGTATGTATATACCATTATTTTTTTTACCCACCCTTCTGTTGATGTGCACCTAGGCAGGTTCCATATCTTGGCTATTGTGAATTTTACTGGAATAAACATGGGCAAGCACGTACCTTATAGTATGCTGACTTGACTTCCTGACTTTGGGTATATACCAAGGACTGGTATAGCTAGATCGTATGGTTGTTCTAGTTTAGTTTTCCGAGGGGCTTCCAGACTGATTTTCTTAATGGTTATACTAGTTTACATTTCCATCAACAATGTAGAAGTGTTTCTTTTTCCTTTCATCCTTGCCAGCCTTCATTGTTTTTTGTGTTCTTGATGAATACCCTTCTGAGCAGGGTAAAATGGAATCTCGGTGTAGTTTTTCTTTAACTTTTATTTTTATTAGTACGTGCTTCCAATATATAATCATTATGGTCATCATGGAGATTTGGTATATGTACATAACACATTTTAATTCTTTTTATGTCTCAGCCCTTCCTCTTCTTCCCTTTCCCCACTTCCCTCCATTTCTTTGTCCCCTTCCTAAATATAAAAATCCATCTCCTTGTTTCTTATTATCTATCCTTTATTTTGCACTTTCATTTATTTGTACTTTTGGTTTCTCATATAAAAGAATATTTAAACTTGTTGTATGATTTACTTCACTTAATATTACGGTCTCAAGGTGCACCCATTTTCCTATGAATGACTCAGTTTATGCTTCTTTATAGAAGAGTAATACTCGATTGTACAAAAATACCACATTTTCTTTATCCATTCATCTCTTGATGGACATAGACATTATTTCTAAAATTTAGCTATTCTGAGTTGTGGTGCTATAAACATGGGAATGAATATATCCTTATATATGATGTCTTTAGCTCTTTTGGGAAGATAACCAGAAGAAAAATAGCTGGGTTGAATAGAATTTCTACTTTTAGGTTTAAAGGAATGTCCATATGATTTCTGTAGTGGTTGTACTAATTTATCTTCCCACCAACAATGTAGAAGCATTCCTGTCCCCCTGCAGTCTGGTGAGCATTTGTTGTTATTTGATGTCTTGACACTGACATTCTTTCTGGAGTAGGATGAAATCATAATGTTGATTTAATTCTCCAATGGCCAGAGATTTATTTTTCATGTATTTATTGGCCATTTGTACTTCTCAGCAGTGTCTATTCATTTCAGTTGCCCATTTTTTGATTGGGTCTTTTATTTTGGGAGGCCTAATTTTTTTGAGTTCTTTAAATATTCTAGACATTAGTTCTCTGCCCTAGGTGTAGCTGACAATTTTTTTTTGTTCTGATTGTAAGTTGTCTCTTGATTCTGTGGTTGTTTCCTTTGCTGTGCAGAAGCTTTTTAATTTGATATAACCCCATTCGTTGATTCTTCTTGTTATTTCTTGTGCCATTGGGCTTCTGTTCAGAAAGTCCTGGCCTATACCTATGTCTTTAAGAGTTTTACCTACATTATTTTCCAGCAGATTCAGTGTTTCTGTTTTAACAGTGAGAGCTTTGGTCCATTTGTATTTTACATGGTAGGATATATGAGTCTAGATTAAATCTTCTGCATGTGGATAGCTACTTTTCCCAACATCATTTATTAAAGAGGCTATCTCTCCTTCAGCATATGTTTTTGGCCCCTTTGTCAAACATCAGATAGCTGAATGTCATTGGGGTTGTTCTGCATCTGTTATTTGGTTCTGTTAATCCATATTTCTCTTTTTGTGTCAGTACTATACTGTTTTTATCATTGTAGCTTTGTAATATAACTTGAAATCTGAGATTGTGATGCTTCCTGCTCTGTTGTGTTGCCCAGGATGACTTTTGCTGATCTGGGTCTCTTCTAGTTCTGTAAGAATTTTAGGATTGTTTACTCTAGGACTGTGAGGAATGCTGTTGGTTTTTTTTTTAAATTGGGATTGTAGTAAATGTATGCTGGTATCAGTTTTGGAAGTATGGAAATTTTGATAATATTGCTTCTGCCTTTCCAGAAACATGGGATATCTTTCTATTTTCTGATGTTCTCTTTGACCTCCCTTTTCAAAGTACTATAGTTTTCTTTGTAGAGGCCCTTCACTTCCTTGGTTAGGTTAATACCTAAGTATTTCATTTTTTTGACACTATTGTGAATTGTATTTTTTTCCTAATTTCTTTCTCAGTGAGTTCATGATTGGTGTACAGGAACACTATTGTTTTTTGTGTGTTGATTTTGTATCATATTACCTTGCTGAATTTGTTCATTAGTTTTAGGAGTCTTTTGGTGGAATTTTTGGGTCTTTTATGTAGAGGATCACATCATCTGGGAATAAGCATAGTTTGACTTCTTCCTTTCCGATACGTATCTCGTTTATTTCCTTCTCTTGCCTGATTTCTCTGGCTAAAGTTTTGAGTATTATATTGAGCAAGAGTAGTGGTAGTGAACATTCTTGTCTTCTTCCTGATTTTAGAGGAAATGCTTTCAGTTTTTCCCCATTTCATGTCATGGTGTCAGCATGCTTGTCATAAATGGCTTTCTATCAGACTGAGATAAAGTCCTTCTATGCCTATTTTCTACAGGGTTTTTATCATGAATGAATGTTGGATTTTGTCAAAGGTCTTTTCTGCATCTATTGAGACAATCATGTGATTTTTGTCCTTGCTTCTGTTTATGTGATGCATTACATTTAGTGACTTCCATATGTTGAGCCATCCTTGGATCCCTGGGACAAAGCCTACTTGGTCATGATATATAATCTTTTTAATGATTTGTTGCATCCTCTTTACCAATATCTTGTTGAGGATCTTTGCATCTATGATAATTAAAGAGATTAAATGGTAGTTTTCTTTTTCAATTCAGTCTATGTCTGTTTTTGGAATCAAGGTAATGCTAACTTCCAGAAATGAAATTTCTTTTACCCTGAAGTTCTTGTAGAAGTCAGTGATGAATCCACTGGGTGTAGGGCTTTTCTTAGATGGTAGATTTTAATTATGTCATCAATTTCGTTGCCTGTTATTATATTATTGAAAGTTTTCATATCTTCTTGGTTCAGTTTTGGTAATTCAAAAATATCTAGGAGTCTATGTATTTCTCCTGGATTTCCTAGTTTATTGAAATATAAGTTTTAAAAGCTTGTAGTTACTAATAGTTGTCTGGATTTTTGGCAGTGTCTTTTGCAATTTCATCTTTTTCATTTCTCACTCCATTGGCTGGGTCTTTTCTTTCCTTTTCTTGTACAATTGGCTAAAGATTTATCTCTTTTGTTTATTCTGTTGAGGGGCCACCTCTTCAATTAATTATTTTTTCCCTCCATTTCATTAATTTCTATTCTCATCTTTATAATTTCTATCCTTGTACTAGATTTGGATTTAGATTGTTGTTGTCTTTTTAGGACCTTGAGGTGAATCATTAAGTAATTAATTTGGGCTCTTTTGGTTTTTCTGATGTGGGCATTCACAGCTATAAACTTCCTTCCTAGAAGAAAATGTTGAAATGGGAAGGGAAACTATGGAAAAGGGAAGGGGAAAGGATGGAAGGAAAAAGGAAAAGAAAAAAAATGAACTGCAGTATTCTTGATGACACAAAGACAAAACAGATATCAGCATACAGTAAAAACTAATTAAGAGCTACAGCTATGCCACACTGCTAATAGCAATGGAATCAGCAACAATAATAGAGTCAAAGGCAAACTGGATATTGACCTACATAAGAATCAATCAAGGCTATGACTGTACAACCCTTAACAATATAGAAGAGATCTGCAGTTATAATATAGACACAAAGACAAACCAAATATTGACATACAGTAAATATCTTCTCAACCTAACAACTCACCATTAACAATAGAAAAGAATTCGATAATAGTAGTGTAGGGTCAACTAAATATTTAGATTAAGAAAGCTTAATTATAATACTAGTTAGGATGGAAGGATGGAGAATGAGAAAATGAAAGACGGAAAATGTGAAAAATGAAGAAAAGGAAAATGAGAAAGGAGGAAGAACAGTTAGCTGAAGGATCCTATTAAGGAGTAAAAGGAAATTAATATAATTAGATAAAAATAACAGAAAAGAACAAACAAGAAAAAGAAGAAAAAAGAAAAAAACAGAAAATTAAGAAAAAGAAAAGAAAAGCAAAAGAAAAAAGAAAAATCTGTAAAATCCGTAAAAACCAGTGAAAAGATAAATGAGTCCAAAAAAATTTGTCCATGTTTTTTAATGAATGATTTCTTTTCACGTTCTGCAGTATTGGAATCTATCAAATGTGGGGGAGGAATAATGAGTCACTACTAAGATATATTTTGTTTTCATGTTTACATTTTGTTTTGGTGTAAATGCTAAATTTTGCCCTATCTTTCCTCTAGGATATTGTTGGTCAACAGTGTCTGCCTTAGGGCTGTTTTTGCTGTAGTCACTTTCAGTTTTCATGTTCCTCTGTGTGCTTAATGTCATGTCTTCATCTGTCTTTATGACCTGTGGTTTTGAGAGGTGCCCCCTTCCCCACTCCAGAGGCTCCTCTGTCCATACACTCTAGGCTGTGTCAACCATCTAAGCCGTTGTGTCTCCTTTATGTTTTGGAGACAGACTCTCCCTCCCTGGGAGCTGGGGTGAGCTTTCCAGACTGTTTCATTCTTTTCTTTACATTGGGCTTACTTTCTCTAACTTCTCTGTAGTTTTTAGTTTTAGCGGCTTCCTCTTGATTCTTGGAGATCCACCTCTTTTTTTCTTCACCAAATTGTGTTTTCCAGATGTCTTGATTTCAGGTGTCAGAGAGGCTGTATTTTGCTGCCACTCTTTACTTTGACATTTTAGATCTCCTCAATGTAGTTTTGATTTGCATTTCTCTAATGGCTACAGATTTTGAATGTATTTTCAAATACTGGCCATTTGTACTTCTCCTTTTGAGAATTCTCTCCTCGATTCATTTGCCCATTTATTGATTGGGCAATTTTGGTTTTTTTTTAGATTTTTATGGATTCTAAATATTAATCCTCTATCAGAAGAGTAGCTAGCAAGGAATTTCTCCTATTCTGTAGATTGTCTCTTCACTCTGTTGATTGTTTCCTTCTCTGTGCAGAGGCTTTTAATTTGATGTATTTTCATTTACTGATTCTTGCTCTATTTCCTGTGCTATTGAATCCTACTAAGTAAGTCTTTGCTTGAGTTTATGCCTTCAAATGTTTCTCCTATGTTTTGTTCTAGCACTTTCAAAGTTTTGGATCTTATACCTAGATCTTTGATCTATTTTGAATTGATTTTTGTACAAGGTGAGAGACAGGGATCTAGTTTCAACCTTCTGTGTATGGACATCCCATTTTCCCAGCATCATTTTCTTCAAAGTATAGTTTTTGCTCTTTTATCAAGAACCAGATGGCTGTAGTTGTGTGTGTTTGTTCCTGCATTCCCTATTTTCTTCCATGGATTGGCATGTCTATGACAGTTCTATGTGTTCTTGTTTTTTGGGTTTTTTTTGGGGGGGGTACTATGACTTTATAGTACCATATTATTTTGAAATTGATGTGATGCCTCTAGCCTTGTTTTTTTTGCTTAGGATTGCTTTGGCTATTCTGGGTCTTTTGAATTTCCATATGGATTTCAGGACCTTTTTTTTTTTTTTTTTTTTTTTTTTTTTTTTTTTTTTTTTTTTTTTTTTTTTTTTTTTTTTTTTTTTTTTTTTTTTTTTTTTTTTTTTTTTTTTTTTTTTTTTTTTTTTTTTTTTTTTTTTTTTTAGTTTTGTGAAGAAAGTCATTAGAATTGTGTTGGGGATTGCATTGACTCTATAGATTTCTTTTTGTAATATGGTCCTTTTAGTTATGTTAATTCTGCCAATTCACGAATATGGGAGATCTTGCCATCTTCTAGTGTCTTCTTCAACTTCCTTTTTCTGTATCCTGTAATTTTAATTGTAGAGGGTTTTCACCTCTTTGGTTAAGTTGATTCTTATGTATTTTATTTTATTTTGAAGTTTTTGTGAATGGAATTGTTTTCTTTGTTTTTTAGCTAGTTTATTATTAGATGTATAGAAAATCTTTCTTTTTTTTTAAATGTTGGTTTTGTATGCTGCCACTTTGCTGACTTTGTCTATCATTCTAATTTTCTTTTTGTGGAGTTTTAGGGTCTTCTAAGTACAGGATCACATTATCTGCAAATAAGGATAATTTAACTTCTTCCTTTCCTATTTGCAGTCCTTTTATTTTTCTCTCTTGCTGGATCACTGCAGCTAGACCAACAAGTGCTATGTTGAACAGGAGTGGTGAGAGTAGACAACCTTCTCTCATTATAGGGGATTAGTACATGTGCATAGCACATTTCAGTTCCCTTCTTTTTCCTTCCTCCCTCTTTCCACACCCCTTTTATTTTTCCATTATCAGATTCATTTATTTATCTCATAAGTCCTTATAAAATTAATCATCATTTATGTATAGATTGAAAACCAGGCCAAAGAACATATAAAACATGTAAGACAATTGTACTAAGTCAAGATACAATTTTAGATACACTGTCTGCACAGGATTATAACACCTTTTTTTCTTTCTCTATTTTAATTACATGTCTTTTATTTCATATATGTATGTATATATATTTCATTTAAGAGAAACCATGCAATATTTAAGATTGTGTGTCTGAGTTACTTCATTTAACCTTATGGTCTCAAGGTGTATCCATTTTCCTACGAATGACTCAAATTTATCTTTTTTATGGCAGAGTAATACTCTGTGTGTAAATATCACATTTTAAAACCCATTCATCTGTTTATGGACATACAGGCTGTTTCCAAGATTTACATATTATGAATTGTGTTGTTATAAACATAGTTATGCATACATCACTGTGGCATGATGTTTTCAACTCTTTGGGAAGATACCTAGAAGTAGAATAGCTGGGTCAAATGGAATTTCTACTTTAGTTTTTTGAAAAATCTCTATATTGATTTCCATAGTGTTTTTGTATCAATTTACAGTCCTGCCAACAATGGAGAAGGATTCCTTTCTCCCCACAGCCTTGTCACCGTTTGTTATTGGTTGATTTCTTGATGGTAGCCAATCTTTCTTGGGTGAGATGGAATCTCAGTGTTGTTTTCATTTGCATTTCTCAAATGGCCAGTGGTGTTGAACATTTTTTCAGGTATTTACTGGCCATTTGTATTTCTCCATCTGAGAAGCACCAATTAATTTCAGATGCCCATTTTTTGATTGCATCTTTAAATTTGGGGTGACTTTTTTTGAGTTCTTTATATATTCTAGATATCAATCCTTTGTCTGAGGAGTAGCTGGCAAAAATATTTTTCTCAATCTGTAGGTTATCTCTTCACTCTGTTAGTGGTTTCCTTTGCCATGGAGAAGCTTTTTAATTTTCCCTCTCAGTGAGTTTGTTATTGGTGTAGAGGAAGGCTATTGATTTTTGAGTGCTGACTTAGTATCCTGCTAAGCTGCCAAATTTTTTGGATATTAGTTGTAGGAGTCTTTTGGTGGAGTTTTGGGAGTCTTTTAAGTAGAGGATCATGTCATGAGCAAATAATGATAATTTAACATCTTCCTTCCCTATCCATATCATTTCTATTTCTTTTTCTTGTCTTATTGTTCTGTTTTAGAAATATTAATGTCATTTCCTCAATACTCATTTTGTGGTGCTCCATGAGGTATGTGTTGGAGACTACTAACAGATTTTCCCTATTTCATATAAAATTTCATATTAAATATAAATTTCATATTAAATATAAAAATTTCATATTAAATATAAAATTTCATGTTATATTTATCTTGTTGGAAAGCTGCCAAAAATAGTCATCAAAGATAGCTTGTCTAATTAGCCTTTTTTCATATGACTAATTGAGAAAGTAGGGTAAGGTCCTGCAGAGTATAACATGCCCAGTGAGTTAATTAGAAACAGAAGGATTTGGCCTATGTATTAGTTTTCTATTGCTGCTCTGACAAATTACCACAAATGTGGCAATTTAAAACAATATCACTTTGTTATCTTACAGATGTATAAATGTAACAGATGTACAGATGTAACAGAAATCTGTCATGGCATGACCTCACAAAACCGAAATCAAGGTGTTGGTAGGGCTGAGTTCCTTTTTGAATTAATTATCTATCTCCAAACTATATTAAATTATGTCTTTTTACTTTCTGTATTTCTGATCCTTTGACATTTGGTACCTTATTGTCCCAGGACTAGACAAATTAACAAATCTAGAGTCAACTTTTCAACGCCTTCCTTTATCAGACTTTCACATTTGGGCCCACTATCCACTTAGCCTAATCCCTCCCGGGGTCAGGTATTGAGCAACCAGGAACAATTCCTAGGCCCCAGAGCCCAATAAAATCATTCTGACTAGCCAATTCTAGTCAGTTCTAAACTTAACTAGCCAAATGTAAACCTACTTACTCTACCTCACCTATTTCTTGTCTTAAAAATCACAATAAATGCTCTTGTCTCTTGACCAACCCTAGAGTTTCCCCATATCCCTGTGTGGTATGGTACCCCTCCTCTTGGCAACTGTGAATAATAAACTCTATTTTCAGTGAGCATTGCCTTCTTATCTGTTGGCTTCCTCATACTGATTAATAATAAAATCTGCAATTTAAAACAAGATTTTTCAGGTTATTGGCAGAGTCCATTTCCATTTCTGCCTTCCAGATGACTCTACTACCTTCGAGCTGGCAATGGCACATTAAGTTCTTCTGGTTTTGATCCCTTTCACTTCCTCTTCTGCCTTTTCTCTTTGACTTCTTTTACTTTTAGAAGGAAATATGATTACTTGAGATCCACGTAGATAATCTAGAATAATCTTCCTATTTTAAGGTCAGCTGATTAGAGCCCTTAATTAGATTGGGAAAACATTTTGAAAAGCTACAGTATTTTCTTACCTATTGGTAAGAAAATCACATTATTGGTTGCAGTTTTTGAGTTTATCTGTCAAGAATTTCTGTGATTAAGATGGCTTTAGATTAGTGTGACTGAGAAACAGACCAGTTAGCCATGAGTCTAATTTCGTTCCAATTATGCATAAGGCTGAGATATTAAACTTGCTTGAGTACTGTGTACTCTTGTATGTGAAATTTCTTATATTCCTCTAAGGGGAAATCTTACATATTTCTATGTTCCATCATGCACACTTACCTCCACAGAATTCGTTAGCATGTTTGTTTTTCTATCACAGTACCTTTGTGCTGTCTACTTTCTTACGTGCTCATTAGGGGAAAACTCTGAGGAAAAATTGTATGTCGATAGTTGACTTAGTTTGCAATGAATACAGGACCAAATAGTGCAAATGTAAGGCAACTCAGAAATAAACATATTTCAAGATTATTTTGTTTCATTACTTAGGGGTCTTTTGAGATGAGTATGTTCTTCTTGCCCTGTGAGTACTTAGCCTCTCATTTTCTCTAATCCTGTTTCCCTATGCCCCTTTCTCTTTTCTCCTTCCTATTGGCTATTTTTTCTTTTTTCCTATCTGTTCTTGCCTTTCTCTTCTGTTTTATCATTTTATTCCTCTGTGCACATGTCCTAATTCTGCTTATGGATTTCATCGTTATGTGGTTTTATCACTCTCTTTGTTTGTGATAATTTTTGAGATCCTTGGATTGCCTTTTTTACTTTTCATTTTCATTATGATTTCCCAGTGAGCATTGTTTCCTTCTATCATTTATTCCTGTAACAAAGTTTCCCTCCAAAACAGGCCAATCAATCAATTTTTTTGCAAAATAAATCTATAGTACCTGCTGGAGTCTATTGCTAGGTGAAGCAAGAGAAGTAATATTAATGATCGTAATTGGCAATGTGAACTCGGATTTAGATATAATAATCTTATTTATTAAAGTTTTCATTTTCTAACTTCAGAATATTATAAACTAGAATAACATGATGAGGATAGATAACCACCCAAAGGTTAAGCATTTTTCAATTTCTTGCCAAAACAGGAGGGCACGGCAGCCTTATGAACTGGCCCATGTTCAGAGGCATGCTTCTCATGTTTTTCATGCCTTTATGAAAGAAGTTCAGAGTTGCTCCAGCTCTAACATCTCATATGCCAAGAGTTCTGAATTTATCCCTGTAGGGTACACTGTGGTTAGTACACTGTGTGCTTAATGAGTCTCTGTTTGGGGATAAAGCTGGACTCTGAGCTCCTTCAAATATGAGTTGTCATTATTTTCCCACTGTAAGTTAGATGCACCAAAGCCTTATCCATATGTTTGTATGTGCTCTGCTGTTGCCTTAACTCATAGAAGATTGGTGGGGTTTTCATTTTGCTGTAGTATTTTCCACAAAATCATATTTGGCTTTTGCAAAATCATTTTGCTTTTATGAAGTCAGGTGTAGTAGCCTTTGAAAGCCATTAGGATCATTTGCAAGGCTTTTAAGGAAAATATTTTGTGAGACTCAAGTCGAGTTTATAATTTTTTAAACTGCTACTATCATAGGAAAACTGGGCAAATGAGTCAATTCCACCCTGTTTTCAGTGTTTAAGCAGTGCCATACATATTGCGAAGTAGCATTTTGCCTGTTATGCTATGTCCACTATTTTCTCCAATGACAAATACTAAAAAACAAAACAAAGCAAAACAAAAAATGAAAGCCAAAATCCAATAATGTGACATTATTTCCCTATTTAATTAAACGACTCAGGTCACTTCTCTTTATTTCTTGCTTGTTGAGAATGCCATCTTTTTCCTGAGCTGCAGAAATGGACTTCTCTTCCTGTGTACCTCATGATAATCATGTGATATGACAAGTGATATGACACAAGGAGATCCCATAACTGTGGCATTTGAAGGACATTTTTAAAAAGGAATTACATAGTTTCATACTTGTTAGGCAAACAGCAATAGTACACCACAGCTTTTTATTCCTATGTAACCATAATTTAGTACCCATTGATCAATCATTCCCCATCCCTTCCCTCACCCTAGTCTCTCTGACCTCTGATAACCAGCTTTCTTCTCTCAACTTCTATAAGATTAGCCCATTCATAGATTTCAGCTCTGAATGAGATCATACAGTACTTGTGCTTCTGTTCCTGGCTTATTTCACTCAACGTAATGATCTTCAGGTTCATTCATTTTTGTGGCCAAGTAACATTCCGTAATACGTTATGCATATTTCATCCATCCATCAGTTGATGAATACCTAGGTTGTTTCTATTTTTTTTTTTTTTTTTTGCTAATGTGAAGGGCACTGCAATGAACACAGACATGCAGATGTCTCTTTGAGATACTAATTTCATTGCCTTTAGATATATACCTAGTAAAGGGATTGCTGGATCATATGGTAATCTTATTTTTTATCGTTCAAGGAAGCTCCATACAGTTTTCCATAATGACTGTCCTAAATTACATTACACTGGTAGTATACAAGGGTTTTCTTTGTCTTTATATCTTTACCACTTTATTGTCTTTTTGATTAGTAGTCATTCTTATTGGAATGAGGTGATACCACATTTTGGTTGTGAGTTGCAGTTCTCTGATAATTAGTGATGTTGAACATTTCAAAATATACCCCGTGTCTATTTGTATGTCTTCTTTTGAGAAATGTCTTTTTAGATCTATTGCTTATTTTATTTTATTTGTTCGCAATGCAGTTTATTTAGGCAACATTTTGGCTATTTTCAGTATAGATACCTATGCTTATGAGCAAACATGAATCTATTGAGAATTCAGAGGTAGATTTTATATCTGCAATTGTTTAACTAAAAGGCATTTAGAAACACCTTATGTAGTGATTTGGCTAAGCCAATACATTCACTTGAGACAATCGAATGACAGAACTTATGCAGAGAAGCAAAGTGAGAGACCATGATGGCGAGCTGACAACTCCTTTCTGTATATGACACTGGGTAGACTGACCACAGAGTTAACACATGGGAGCTGGAGTAAGTAATTCAAATCCAGCAGTATCACAAAGCATAGGGGCCAGCACTGAACTTCAGATTAGATCTCTCTGGCATCTATAGGTATAGCTACAATGACAATTTGACATGACAGTAACCTCATGGCTTTAAACTGAGACTGGCCAAAGGGACATAAGAGAGACCCCACTAGTCTATTAACCTGGACCATCTAGATGCTTCTTGTCTGCAATGTCAATGGCTGGATGGGACTGAAAGGAAATGCTTTCAGGAGCCATGGCAAATAAGAAGGAATTAAACAAAACCAAAAAGTTCCAAAGATTTACAATTAATTGTCTTACATTCAAATTTCCAGATAACAAGAGAGAACAGTCTCCTTCAAACGGATTGAAAATTTATTGTCAGAAAAACGAGAAAATGAATCTAGTTTGTTCTTCATGAATGGTACAGACACAAGGCTAAAGAGCAGAACAAAAGCAGATCTGTAGAACTCTAATGTGTTATACTAAAATGTGTGGTGGTGTCACTGAAGCGAGGCAGCGTCCTGTGTTCACATCATTCTGCTAGTGAATCTAGTTACAATCACGTAAATACACCAGCTGAAAAGTTGGACATCACAAAACAAGTTGTCAAAAATTCAGTGCAATTATTCGAGTTGAAAATTTTTCCTTACAAGAGTCAAGCATGCATGTAATAGGGACACACTATGACAGAGTCACATACACACTGTGTCTACATCAGAACATGTCACAGCAGCGAGGCTGCTAGCTTGACAGCTGGAGAGAATGTTCTTGGTTACTTTGGGGAAGGACTTAAAAATAAAATATTTGCATTCTGCAAATGATATACATGAACACTGAGGAAATATCTGTTTCTACTACTGTACATTCCTTTTCTCTTGAGCGTGACAGATGAGTCAAAAAGAGGTCACAGAAAGTTTCTTATGGCTTGTCTGAGCCACCAGGATTGTCCACTGTCTTGATTAGGTCAGTGTCTAAAGTGCCTCCTAATGGAACTGCCTTAGGTGCAGGAAAATGCCCACGAAAAAATCCTTGTAACTGTCCAGCAGATCAAAGCCACACTGATGGACTACATGAAGTTCTTGGAGGTTGTAACAGCAAGGGGTTAAATGTTTGCTGTCGCCGTGCATGGACTTGTTGTTTTAGTGCTCAATTCACGGGGAAGGAGACCAGACACCACTCACAAAGATCAATTAAGTTATTTAATGACAATAAAGAAAGTAAGAGAAAAGGGGGAAAATCTAGGAAAATCATACCAGCAATCCATCGTTTCTATCACTGGCAATTTGCAGCACAGGAGTCGTTCAAGCAGAGACTTTAACTTTTGCTAAGGGAAGCCACGCAGGACGGGAGAAGAAAACAGCAGTCTTGGAGGCACAATCAACAGCAGCCCCCTTCAACGCACAGAGACATCCAGTAGCCTCAAGGGCGCGAAAGACAAAACAACAGAGAGAGAGAGACCTGGGTGCTGCTCCCATATTTATCTATGTTCTGACAAAGGAATGCTCCCTCTGGGAAGTGGGCCTGTGCAGCTTTACCTCAGGCATTCGACCGGGGTCAACAGTGTGCGTAGCAAAGTAAATTCTTTGTTGATAGTGAAACTGTTCCTGCAGGGTTAGCCAGAGCTCGGAGGAACAGGTGTTCAGTGGGAAGCTTTCTGTCAGAACACAGTCATTTGAGCCAACTCTCAAAAACATGGAGTGAATCTTACGGAGGCTTATGACAAGCCAAGTGCTAAGTGACCACAGCAACCAGGAGAGGCTGTCCCAGGCCCCAAACCTCCTGCAGACACTCTGGTGTCCCAGCTGCATTAGGCATGCTGCTCTACCCTTGACATATTGTAGCAAATATATAATTTGACTGAAAAACGGCCTTGTCAAAATAAATTTTAAATCACCCTGCAGATCAATTTAAAAGCACATTGCTGCTGCATGTATAAGAAAAACTTTTCATCCAGAAAAACTGCATTTCTGGCTTCAAAAAATAAATCATCTGGTAAACTTGAAGGTAAACATCAGGTCATTTATAAAGTTGGGTAAAATAATTCCTATGATATTCACCAGGTATCACATACACTGGAATATCCACATCAGCCAAATCAAACCAGAGCAGAAAGGAAAAAATAAATAGCAACATTTGCATTTAACAACAATAAAGATAACATATAACAATAGAATGCCTCCTCCCAACCCACTGCAGGGGTTAAAACTGTCTCTAGGGACTGTTCAGTAATGGGAGTAAACATGAGGAATAGCAGGCAGTGTTTAGGCCAGTTGAGAAAAGCACGGATCTCACTTCCCACTTGCAGTACTGCTGTTTTAGTTACTTTTCTCTTGTTGCTGAGACAAAATACCCAACACCCAAAGTTAAGAGAGGAAAGATTTATTTGGCTCACAGTTTTCTAGAGGTTTAAATCTATCATCGGCTGACTCCAACACAGGGTGGCATGGCAGACAGGCAGAAGGCAGCAAGGTAAGCAAGTAAAGGACCTTAGCAGCTACCCACCCTTAATCCTTGTGCGTTTAATCCTAGTATCACATCCCTGATCCCAGCAGAACTATTCCAAGCTGATCAGTGGACTAATTTAGTAATTATACATTATATGCAACCCCATCTATGACTGCATGAGGCTTTGGGGGGACATCAAGAAAAGAATCATGAGAAGCTCCCTCCTGGGGCAAGCCAGCACAATGGCCACAGGGCTTTCAGACAGGAAGTGTGAAGCCCTGGCCAGAGGCAACCTGACCTAAGGAGACCAAGCAGACCCCAAAGTAGAGTATCAGCAGTGTGTATGGAAAGACTTCTCACAAGCAAAAGGCAATGGCATACCAAAACATACCTTTCTACAAGTAAGATACACTCAGTTTTACAAAATTTATCCAAAATAGGAAAATGTGAACTTATTGCATGCAAGTAACAGGAACTACCATTAGCTCCCCTGAGCTTGCATTTCTTAATTCCCACAGGGAGAATTGCTCAGTCTAATAGACAGTGGTAAGGGAACAAGAGTTCATTAATGTTTTTAAAAAGTGAGTATTTTAAAATATACTAAGAAGAGTCCCAGTGTGGAAATCTGACTGGGAGACCTCTTTTAAAGAGATAAACCCAAGCTTTTCTTTTAAATGAATCCAGATTTCTACATAATAATTTTCACATTCATTTTGTTTAAAGCAAGGCACACCTTACTTTACAGTGGGGTGGGGACAAAGCCAGCAAGTAGGAAACTCTCAATCCTGAACAGGCAGCACTGTGGGAGGCCCAGCAGGAAGGAACCACTGGGGAACCTGGCAGCCATAGGCCAAGGAGGGGGAAGTGCCCTCCTGGCTTCTGTGAACAGGGCTTGGACTTACTTTACTGCACTCTGAGGTTTTACATGGTCTCAAAACTTATGCTAATAATGGAGGGATTGGTAGAAATTTGGGGAACTAATTATTTACCTGAGAAATTGTAACTACAGCCTATTATTATTATTATTTTAAATTTCATTGGTATATTTTAAGATATACATAACGATAACATTCATCATAGGGAATTTGTACCTGTATATGATATATCTTGCTGCCTCTTTTTTTCCTGTTCCCCTCCCCTCCATTCAACCCCTCTTCCCCTCCTTATTTACAAAAGCTTTGTTTCTATTTTTTCTTTCTATTCTCTTTTTTTTCTTGTCCCTTCCTTCCTTTCTTCTTCTCCCTTTCCTCCTTTCTTCTTCTCCCTTCCCTTGTTCCCCTTCTCATTTTAAAATTTTCTTCCCGTTTCCCAGTATCTATTATACATTTTGGTCCATATTTACACTTTCAGTTTCTCACACCAGAGAAACAATGCAGTATTTAAGCAAGTGTGTCCGATTTATTTCACTTAAGAGTATGGTCTCACGGTGTAGCCATTTACCTAGAAAAGTTTTAAGCTTATCCTTCTTTATGGCAGAGTAGTAATCCACAGTATAAAAATACCCCATCTTTATCTATTCATCAGTTGATGGGCATTTGGGCTATTTCCAAGATTTAGCTATTACAAATTGTGCCACTATAAACATTGGTGTACATATATTGCTGTGGTATGATGCTTTTAATTCTTTTGAGAAGATACCAAGAAAGGGAATAGGTGGGTCAAATGGAATCTCTTTTAGTTTTTTGAGGAATCTCTGCACTGATTTCCATATAGGTTGCCCCTGTCTACACTCCCACCAACAATAGAGAAGGGTTCCTTTTCCTCACAGCCCTGCCAGCATTTGTTATTGGCTGATTTCTTGATAATAACTATTCTTTCTGGAGTGAGATGGAATCTCAGTGTTGTTTTAATTTGCATCTCTTGAATGACCAGTTATGTTGAACATTTTTTTCATGTATTTATTTGCCATTTCTACTTCTTCATCTGAGAAATGTCTATTCATTTAGGATGCCCATTTTTGGATTGGGTCTTTAAATTTGGGGGTCTGCTTTTTTTGAGTTCTTTATATATTCTAGATATTTGGCCTTTGTCTGAAGAATAGCTGGCAAAATTTTTTCCCCGCTCTGTGAGTTGTCTCTTCATTCTGTTGGTGGTTTCTTTTGCTGTGCAAAAGCTTTTTAATAAGATGAGAACCCAGTTGTTGATTCTTTGAATTTCCCATGCAGTCTGGGTTTTGTTTATAAAGTTTTTGCCTACACCTATGTCTTTAAGAGTTCTACCTATTCTGTCTTCCAGCAGATTTAGTGTTTCTGTTTTAATATTTAGATCTTTGATCCATTTTCATTTTAGATTAGTTCATGGTTAGAGATATGGGTCTAGTTTTAAACTTTGGCATGTGGAAAGCCGGTTTTTCCAGCACCATTTATTAAAGAAGCTGTCTTTCTTCCAGTGAGGGTGTTTGGTCCCTTTGGCAAAAAAAAAAAGAAAAAAAAAAAGGTGGCTGAGTGTGTTTGGAGTTGTTTTGGCATCTTCCAATCTGTTCCATTGATCCTCAGGTCTGTGTTTTTTTTTTTTTTTTAAATCATAGTAGCTTTGTAGTATAAGTTCAAATCAGGGATTGTGATACCCCCTGCTTTGCCTTTGTTGATCAGAATTGCTTTTGCTATTCTAGGTCTGTTCTGATTCCAGGTGCATTTTATTTATTTATTTAAATTTTATTTTAGTGGTACATTTTAGGTATACATAATGATAACATTCATCATAAGGAATTTGTACCTGTATATGATATATCTTGCTGCTTCTTTTTTTCCCATTCCCAGATACATTTTAGGATTGTTTTCTCTAATTCTATGAGCTGAGCTATGCTGTTGGTATTTTGATCGTGATTGTGTTAAATCAGTATAACAATTTTGGAAGTATGACCATTTTCACTATATTGGTTTTTCCTACCCAAGAATAAGGGATATCTTTCCTTTTTCTGATATCCTCTTTGAGCTCCTTTTTCGATGTATACATCTTTCACTTCCTTGGTTGATTCCTAGGTTCTTCATTTTTTTGGATTCTATTGTGAAAGGCATCGTTTCCCTAATTTCTCTCTCAGTGAGTTTATTTGTGTACAGGAATGCTATTGATTTTTGAGTGTTGACTTTGTATCCAGCTACACTGCTGATTTTGGTTATTAAATCTAGATGTCTTTTGATGGAGTTTTTGGGGTATACAGTCATTTAAAGTGAATTGTCAGACATGTACAAAGGGATGTAGCTACCTCAAGGGGAGATATTTGGTCTATTAATGTTTTTATTTTATTATTAATGTTTTTAGTATTAAAAGTTTTATAAAACACTCATAGGGCTACAGAAGTATCTTTCTTAAAGTATTCTGGTTCACTAAAAAGAAAATATATACTTAAAAAAGCAGAAACCTTATAGGTCTGATTTTCTACCAGCTTTCATGTTTTTCCTTAGGCCTTAGCTCAGATACCTACTTGCTTTTCTAAGGATGTCCTTCTGGCAGGCCCCTTGGTGCCCCAACCCAAGGGGAGATCCTCAGAAAGCCTCCAGATCCACCCCAGAGCTGCAGATGTTCAGCTGATAGTTTAAAATGCAGATGCCCAGCAGCCCAGGAATCTGCATTTGACAAGACCTACAATCCCAGAGGACTGAGGTCCTATTGTTGGGGGTGAAGACACATGACTCCTGATGGCTCTAGAAATGACTGAAACTAAACCAATTTCAGATTCTAAAAACTGACTAGTCAGGAGAGTCTCTCTTCAGCTTAAATGTGGTTGTTGAGCTAAGCTCAGTGTATTTGTGCCCTTTGTGGAAACAGGATAAAGTGCCATTTGGCAAAAAGACAACAAGCAGCTGCAGTGCTTCTTAGAGCAGCCTCTGCTGTCACTTAAAAAGAGTAGAAAAAAAGATACAGCAAGAAAAGACTAATGCCATTAGTAAGACACCCCACATGCACACACAGATACACACCCCACTCTGAGTATACATCTTCATAGATCACAACTTCCCCTTGTCACTGCCACCAGTCCAGGCCCAGCGATGGGACCGCCAGATCAGGGGCTCATGGCCCTTCCCGCCACCTCAAAAGCAGGTGAATGACCAGGACAGGGGAACAGAGGTGGGTGCCTACTTTAGCCTTAGGCACCACCACTGGGCCCCTCACGCTGCCACAGTGCCAGAGGTGACATTACACAGTGCTGGGGAGGGGATCTCAGCAAGGAGAGAGAAAACCTGTAGAGCGCAAAGTAGCCCAGGGCAAGGCTTGTTTCCTTTTTTGAACTTCTACATGGAACATGGATCTGTTTCTTACTCAAATTTTGTATTCAAGGACCAAAAGCTCATTCAGCACAAACAATGTCTGCTGTTATTCTTTAACATCGTCTGTGGTGTCACTCTTAGTGCAATGGTTTCTAGATTGGGAAAGCTGATCTGAAACCCTGAATACAAATCCAAACCAAGCAGTCTGTGCCCTCTGCTGTTCACCTTGGGCCTCTTGGGCTGGCAGAGTAGCCACTGGCAGATCTCTTGGTTTCATTGTATGGATTCTATGAAGCTTGCCTGCCAAAACCGCACACTGAGAGAAGTGCACTCTGACATATGAACTTGTTTCCCAGTGATGGAAGAATAAATCCCATTTGTGCTTCATCAGCTGAGCAACACATAGGGACAAGGTGGTGGGAGGCTGGTGAGCCACTAGTGAGCACATTGTCTCTTCTGGAGGTACAGGCTACAGAGTCCACACAGTGGAGAGGATCGCTGTCACACGAAGTCAGTTGCATATTCCTGTACTTAAGTACTAAGAGCTACAAGAGATGGCCATTCCCAGGCTCCGAACACTCCTGATATGTGAAATAAGTCACATGAAGCATCTTGTAGTCAACAAAAGGAAAACAGCATCTATCTATAATATTAATACTGCAAACCAGACAAATATATATATATGTGTATATATATATTCTCTTACATTAAAGACATAACAGTGAAAGAGGATTGTGCTGTATTTATCACCACAGACCCATACTCTTTAGAAACTTTGGAGCATAAATATCCCAGTCCTATAGGACAAATCTTATGATTAGACTTGTTGGTATATTGTCCTTTTTCCTCTTTTAAATAAATTTTTATTAAAATGGCACTTATCTGCCTATCTCTAGACCTGTCACTTCTATAAACACACACGTCCCATCTGCCACTGCTCCTTGTTGAGGCCATGTGAGGTGAGCAGTGTCCTGGTGAGAGATGCCAGTGTTTGTCTTGCATGGCCACCTGGACTTAGGGCTGTGGAGCTTGTGCAGCCAATGTCAGGAGCACACAGTATCACAGGAATCGACATTAGTGACAACCTCAGAATGTTCAAGGCTTTAAAACCACAATCGTGTTTGATGTTGCTTTCATTCTCAGAGAACTCACAACTAGTTTAAGCCCATTATTTCATGGAGAAGCAGGCATTAAAATCAAATCGAATGACCAAATAAATCAAAAATGTTTTAAAGCCCTGAGTTCATAGACTGGTTTTAGAAGATTTTTAGGAAAAATGGGAATCTTTTTTAATAAGCAGCTTATAAATTTTGGCAAACCATATTTCTCACAACAATGGGATCTCATACAGGTCTGCAGTTCAAAATCCAAGTTTGAAATTTGGGATGGAAAGCATTCTGGAAAATAGAGAACCTAATCAATGTTTCATGTTCCATGCTGGCTGTCACAGTAGGGCTGGGCATCTGTTGGTCTGAGTGTAGCTGGTCTCATGTGACTTCACCTTGGTGTGTACCATTGCTAAACACTGGAACATGTCAAGCAAGTGCATGGTGCACAGTGTGTCCTGATGGACCTGGACCACCTTGGCCAATGCTTAGTGTCTTGTTTGTTGCTCTTCCCAGAGGTATGACTTCCCTCAGTGCTGTAGTATTTGTTATCCTCCAGGCTGGTGGCTTGGAAGACCACCAGGTGAATATAGTAGGCTGGTGCAGGAATGGCCACAGATCATGTACAACGCATACAGGTGTGACACAACTGGAAGGTTAGAATCTGCAGCTCATAGGAAGAGATATGATTGTCATCCCAAAGGATGTAGTAGTAAGAAGGCCTACTTATCTCTCAGATGCCAGAGTTGACTGCACAGGTATAAATTAAACTCTGTTGGGTGGGTGATTTTTGTATCTACAGTTGTGCCTACTGGAATGTTCATCCTCTTCCCAACCTGCTTGTTCTTGTTGGTGCAGAAGAGCCATGTGTGGTGCCTCTTCTACACCAAGATGAATGTGATTTCCAGCTGGAGTCCTTCTCCAGCTTGATGCAAAACTTATGGATGGCCAGCGGCTCATAGCACAGGACCTGCTGGAACTGGCTTTCAGAGACACTGTTGCAGATTATGTGGGTGGGCTTGAAACTCGTGGGCTTGTAGAATGAGATGAGGATCTCACACACCACAGTGGCGAGGTCCTGGACGATCTCCTCCCTGTGCTGCTATACATGCAGAGTGGTACAGTAGCAGTTGGGGTGTGTGTCTATGCTGTCCAAGACTGTGACAATCAAAGGCTTCTTCTCCTCCCCAGCAGGTGAGTGAGTGACACCTGCTCCCAAAAAGATGAAAGGCTGCTGGAATACCAGAGGCCTGCCCTGGGACTCCAGGATGTTATTGATGCCTCCCAGTTTGACACTGATCTTCAAGGAGAGGTTGGATAGGGTCTGTGGTGTAGTTTTCTGCACATTCTTCAGTTGCACACACTGTGTGGCCATCCCCAGTACCGTGTCTCCCACATGCTTGACCTCAGTGTAAACGGGGGTTTTGCCAGGCAGGCTAACAACCACCAGGTGGAGGTTGGCATATGTGTTCTTCGGATGCTGTAACAAGAGCTCCACGCTGTCTAACCCTTGGCCATATTTACAGAAGCACAACTGGCTTGGCATGCCTTCCTCCCTTCAAATCTTTCTAAGATGCTCTGTGAAGAACTAAAGAAGGACTTCTGTGCGGTGGTGCTGTAGGCAATGCATGTGATGGTCTACTCCTTGATCTCGATGCCTGTGTGGAACTGCTTGTTCCTCATGTCCTAGACACCCTGGACAGGGATGGCAAGCGCTTTGTTCCCATTCCCATACAGGATGGAGGGCAGTTTCAGGACCCGCCTAGTCACTTCTGTCATCTCGTCTTTCACCAGGATTCCACATTCACAAACATATGGATCTATACTGAAACTCGGCACTTCACATCAATTTGCTGATCTCTTCTTGCAGATCAGGTGCCATCTTGACAGTCACCCTGATCATGGTTGAGGTCAGATTGTCTGTTAACTTTTTTTATACATCTCTGTCTTGCCACTGTGTTGTAGATTTCCAAGGTAAGTAGGTGTGTTTCTGCTCCTGTCCAGCTTGTAAATGTGGGAGGTGGGGGTAGTGCAGAACCAGCTTGTAGCTGTCCTTGAAGTACTGGGCCACTGTGCACTCCACTGCGTGCCCAGTCTTCTGCTGCAGCGGGAACATTTCGTGACTGGCGGGTCACACTGTAAACATGGTACTTCATCTGCCCACAGCGGGTTATCTCCACCTTTAGGCCTTTAATGTCTGTGATAAACTTTACCCATTGGGAATCTGGCAGAGGTTTTTTTTAATTGTTCTTCAATATTTTTAAAATCCAAAACTTCACAAATTCTATCAACCGGCTGTGCCTTATAAAATGCCGTCACCAACACATCCGTAACATCAGTTTCCAAAGAGAAGTTCGAATGGACTGATGGAAGCCAAACCACACCAGAGAACGAGCCCCAATAAATGGGGTTGAGCAGCCCTCGGATTCGGTGAAAAAGGAACACCCGCAGAGGTGTCCGTCATGGACAGATGCGGACAGGCCTCAGGACCACATCCAGGGCCTGGATCCTCTCGAAAGGGACGCTGGGTAGCCACCCCGGAAGTGCATCGCGTATCGCCTGTGAGTGCACACAGGTCCCCCACTTGACCCATACCTTGAAGACGCCATCTTTCACTTTTCCTAAACAGCGTGACCTCCAGCTCCCCTTTATTTAAACATCGTGACTGGAAGGGGAATAGCTGTGCATTCTTTCTTCCATCAGACATTGGTTTCCGATTCCTGAAGGTCTGTGTTTGAAAGTGCTGGACCTTATGTTCCACTATTTCCCTGTGAACCCTCCTTGGGCACTCTCAGGCTTGGTAATCCAGTTCGTAGTGGTAGTTGTCAATTTTGGGGATGATCATTTCAAAGAAGTTGGCCTATAGTTTCCGGAGGTCCCAAAGTCAGGCTGCAGCGGAGGTTTGAAGACCTACCCTTGGGTGGGGGTGGGTGGCGCCGCCGCTGAGGGGCTCAGGGCGAGAGCTAATGCCACACCTCAGCCAGGGTCCTCAGTCGCCAGGCAGGCGCAGGCTGCTTCCCCACGCCTTCTTCTCCCCGCTTGCCAAACAGGTTTCTGTTGCCCTTTTTAAAACCAGGTTATGTGGTTTTTCTTTTTCACTGCTGAGTTTTTGGAGATCCTTATATAGTCTAGATATTAAGCTCTTGTATTTAATTTGCAAATATTTTCTCCCGATCTGTAGGTTATCTCTTCATTATGTTGAGCATTTTCTTAGCCGAGTGGAAACTTTTAATTTGTGTAGCATCATTTGGTTATTTTTGCTTTTGTTCCCTGTGCTTTTGGGGTTCTGTCCAAAAGTCCTTGCCCATTTCAACGTGACAAAGCACTTCGCCTGTGTTTTCTTCCCATTGAAGTCCTTTATCCATTTTGAGTTGATTTTTATAACTGATGAGACAGAGGGGTCTAGTTTCATTCTTTTGCAAGTGGATGTTCAATTTTTCCAGCACCACTTATTTAAGAGACTCTTTTCTTCAATGCATGTTCTAAATAACTTTGTTCAAAAATATTAGGCAGTAGATACATGGGTTCACTCATAAGCTGTCTATTCTGTTCCATTAGTCTGTGTGTCTATTTTTATGTCAATATCATGGTGTTTTGATTATAATAGCTTTGTAGTATATTTTAAAGTTGGGTAGTATAATGTTTTCTCTTTTTGCTCAAGATTGCTTTTGCTATTCGAGATCTTTCGTAGTTCCAAACAAAATTTTGATTTTTTTCTAGTTCTGTGAAGAATGCCATTGGTACTTTGATAGAATTTATATTGAATTTGTAGATTGCTTTGGGTAATATAGACATTTAAAAAATATTGATTCTTCTAATCAATAAACTTGGGATGCCTTCTCATTTTTTGTGTTCTGCTTAATTTCTTTCATCAATGTTTCATAATTTTCATTATAGAGGTATTTTGCCTCTTTAAATTTATTTCTAGGTATTTTTCGAAAATCTTATGAATAGGATTGCTATATGTGTGTATATGTGTGTGTGTGTGTATATATTAGGTAATTCGCTACAGGTATATAGAAATGCTGCTGATTTTTGTATGTTAGGCGTGTATCCTGTAGCATTATTAAATTAATGTATTATTTTTAGCAAGTTTTTTTGTGGACTATTTGGGGTTTTCTATGTATGAGATCATATCCTCTGTAAACAGTGACAATTTGACTTTCTACTTTACAATTAGAATGCCGTTTGTTTGTTTCTCTTGCCTGATTCTCTGCCTAGGACTTACAGTACAATGTTAAAAATGGTGAAAGTGGGCATTCTTGGCTTATTACAGACCTTAGATAAAATGCTTTTAGCTTTTATTTATTCAAGTAAGATATTTGGTATATTGCATATGACCTTTATTATGTAAAAGTGTGCACTTCTATATCTAATTTGTTTAGTATTTTTATCATGAAGGCATGTTAAATTTTATCAGATGCCTTTTCTGCATCTATGGAAACAATCATATAATTTTTTTTTTAAATTTTTGTCTTTTATTCTTTTGGTGTGTTTTATCACGTTTATTGATTTGTGTATGTTGGATCATCCTATATCCTTAGGATGAATCCAACTTGATCATATTGAATAATCTTTTCAGTGTGCTGTTAGATTCAGTTAATATTTTGTGGAAGGTTCTTACATCTGTGTTTATGAAGGATATTGGCCTAGAGTTTTCTTTCTTTTCTCTTGTCTGGTTTTGGTGTCAGGGTAATGGTGGCCTTATAGAGTTCGAAAGTATTTTCTCATTTAATTTTTTTGAATAATTTAAGAAGAATTGGTATTAGCTTTCCTTAAATGTTTGGTAGAACTCAGCAGTGAAGCCATCTGTTCCTGAATTTTTCTTTGGTACAAGACTTTTTAATATTGATTCAATCTAATTACTTGTTATTAGCCTGTTCAGGGTTTCTGTTTCTCCATGACTCAATCTTGATAAGCTTTGTATGTACAGGAATCTGCTCATTTCTTCTAGGTTATCAAAGTTGTTGGTGTACAGCTGTTCAGAATAATCTCTAATGCTACTACTGTGTATTCCTGTGGTGTCAATTGAACTTCTCCTTTTTCACCTCTGAGTTTATTTACGTGAGTATTCTCTATTTTCTTCATTTAGCCAAGGGTTTGTCAGTTTTGTTTATCATTTTGAAGAACCAGTTCTTTGTTTGATTGATCTTTTATTTTTAAATCTCTATTTTTTTATTTCTGCTCTGAGTAGGGATTGAACCCAGGGCCTTGCACATGCTAGGCGAACACTCTAGCACTAAACTGTATCCCCAACTCTATTTTGAGACAGCAACTTTCTTGCTAAGTTGTCTAGTTGACCTCAAACTTGAAATACTTCTAAGTATCTGGGATTATAGGCATGTGACATTGCTCTTGGCATTAAATTTCCTTCTTTGATTTCTTTTTTTAATCCATTGCTTGTTCAAGAGTAAGTTTTGTGTTACTACAATGAAATACCTGAGGCAGCTAACTTATAAAGTAAGAGTGGTTGCTTTAGCTCACAGTTTTGGAGGTTCAAGGCCATGGGACCTGCTTTGGCTTAGTTCTGGAAAAGGCCCTCCTAGCTGTAGTTACATCATAGGAGGGTTGTGTGTGTGTGTGTGTGCGTGCACATGTGCAAATGTATGCGCATGTGTCTGTGTGCATGCATTGTGTGTGTAAGAGTTTATATATTCACAAGAGAGAAAGAGAGGAGAGAGGGGGAAAGGAAGAGAGAAGAAGAGAGGGAGAGAGGGGGAGGAAGAGGGGGAGAGGAAGAGAGAAAGAGAAAGAGAGAGAGGGAGAAAGACAGAGAGAGAGACACTGGTGTCTCATATCCTTCTAATATCCCTAATAACCTAAGCCCCTTTCGATAGGCTGCACCTCCTAAAAGTTCTACCACTTATGAACAGTGCCAATCTGGGAACCAAAGTTTTAGTATACGGACCTCTGTGGAACATTCAGTATCTGAACCATAGTAGTCCTCTTCACTACAAGTTGTTGACAGCCATTTTTAGGGTCTCTGTGGACAGAACTTGTATAAATTAAGTTTAGACTAGATGAATTTCTGGTTTCTTTTAGTCCTGTCAAGCTATAATGTTGCAGTATCAATATTGGTCAACTGTGAGAAATAGACAATCACTTGCCAGTGATAGAAGTAAGTGTAGAAAGCTGCTTTCTTTTTTCTTTTTTCAAATTGAGGTTTCGCTATGTTTCTCAGAATGGTGTTGAATTCCGGGACTCAAGCAATCTTCCTGTCTCAGTCTCCAAAGTGGCTGAATCTAGAGGCAGATGCCATTGCATGTTGTTTAGGTGGCTATTTTGTATTAGGGTTTTGTTGCTTCTATTTGAAATGAGAAACAATAAATAGTTCAATCTTTTTATTCACCAATGAACTAAAAGTCCATCTCTAAATATTGCTTTCTTGTGAGTACCTCATTTGTAAGCAAAGGTTTATAAGTTGAAGTGCATTTGCATTTAGCATTGAATAAATATTGCCAAACTACATGTTGTACATTTATTTATATTTCCATGAGTAGTATAGGAGAGTGCTATTCCCTATGCTTTTGTAAAAACTTCATATTATCAAACTTGAATTTTTGCCCATCTGGTGGATAAAAAAATGGTGTCTCATTTTTTAAAATTGTATTTTCCTCATTCCTAGCAGTGTCAGGAATCTTCTCATGTATTTAACAGGGATTTAAATAGGTTTTCTGTGAAATTTATATTTATTTGCCTTTTTGTTTTTCATAATTTGTATGAGTATCAGTGTTCTTTTTTCTGTTTTACATGTTGCAGAATTTCTAACCAATCTGTCAGTTGTCTTTTAACCCTACTTAAGAATTTCATATTTTAATTTAAGGGAAACTAATGATCCTTTACTTTGTGATTTCTAAGGATATTATGTCATGCTTTGGATGTCTCTATTATCAGATTAAAAGTTTGCTCTTTTTAATACTGTAGTGCATTTGATTAAATTCTTATCAGGGTTCCTTATAGGGAGAATATTAATTTCTTTCAAACAACTTGCGTGCTTTTTTTGTCTTGTTAGGAAACAGCTAAGTCTGTGGTTCACCTGTGGTAACTGTTCTACCTTTTAGTTCGTGGCATAATTGCTACAAATTGTTAGTACTGGAATGGTGACTGCAAGCCTGAAAATAGAGTCTGGGAGTAAGGTGGGCACTATGAAAACCAAGCCTCTGATCGAAATCCATGACAGAAATATAGGTCAGCAGGAGAGCTTGAATATGCGTAGGTTAGCTCTGAGAACAGTGTTCACGGGCCCTGATCAGCAGTACAAGTGAGTTGATGGAAGTCAAGGCCTGGAAATAGGGATGAATGCATATTATCAGATGGCTTATTATAAGTAGGGCAGTCTGTGTCCAAATGTTGTCATCCTGTGGACTTACAAGTTTTACAGGCTCACAATCCCTTGTCCACAGTTTAGAAATACCAAAAGCTGTCAAAATGCAGAGTTAAATAAAAATTTGTCAAAAATCTGACCTAAATGGATATGAGACTATGTTTAAAGGCTTTATCCTGCTTTGAAAATTTATACATATTGCTGCATGAATAACATGGTGGTTATTTAGGTTGTTGCTCCCGGACTTACTAGATGGTATTATGTAATATCTGATATATATTATCTTCTCTCTCTAGACTCCCCCAAATTCTAAATTCTGAAACATACCTGGCTTGAAGTGTTTCTGTAAAGAAATTGTGAACTTGTAGTAAACATGTTATCTGAAGGCCCAGCCAGAATTAGCTTCCTTCTTGGTTCTTTCTGTTTTCTGATTTCACTTTCTAACCTCATTTTTAATCATTCTGTTGCACATGCATTTTTAGTATAAGCTCTCAAAAACAATTCTTTTTTTGGCAATAAAAATGTGGGAGCCAGCCTCCAAGAGGATCCAAAATAATCCTTGTCCTTGTATAGGCTCCTCCTAATTAAGTCAGAACTACTTTGTGTTTTCATTCAGAATATGGGCAGAAGTGATGAATTGTGAATTTTAAGGCTAGATTTTACAAGGTATTTCAGCCTCTGCCATGGTTTCTTTGATCTCTGGTTCCATAGGAAGCCAGTTTTCATCTTGTAAGAACACATAAAGAGTTGCAAAGAGGGGCCCAATAGGAGAGAAACCAGCTTCCAGTCATGTGAACAAGACCCCTTAGAAGTGGGTTCTTGAGCTCCAATCAAGGCTTCAGATGACCGTAGCTCTGGCCTACACCTTCACTGCAACTTCATGAGAGATACTGAGCCACTACAGCCAAACTGAGCCTTTCCCATATACACAATCTATAGAAACCATTCGAATGATAAATAACTACTGTTCTTTAATCAGTGAGCTTTTGGGTAATTTGTTATGCAGAAATAGGTAACTACTATAATGACTAATAACTAATGAATAGTTGATTAATTTTTAAAAGTTTGGGAATATTTTTGCTGGATCCCAAAACCAATGTGGTATTTGATTCCTTCATTGCACTTCCTAAATAACTTGCATATTGACTACATCTGATATTATTTTTTTCTTTTTTCTTTTATATCTGATATTGTATCATTTATTGTATTCATTTTTAGCCCCCCCCCCACAGCATACCTCTAGACTGCTGGTATAATTTTATTTTCAGGAAACTCCTTATTGTACAACTATTCTGATTCTAGTCCAGAATAGTTTTGGATTGACGATCATGAAACAAACTATCTACCACTAGTGTTTTAGAGCAAGGACAATTGACTATTTCTCATGATTCTGTCAACAGGCCAGGCAGTTCTGCTGATTTTGTCCAGACTTCTTCATGGAGCTGCATTTACGTGGTGGGTCTGCTGGAGCTGGGTAGTCTACAGTGGTCTTACCCTCAGGTTTGGAACCTTGACTGGGATGGTTGGAATTCTGCAACCTCTCTCTCTATGTAGTCTCTCGTTGGTATAGAAAATCATGTATTTTCCAGGTTACTAGGTCCTAAGAAAGCAAAGATAAAAGCAATAAGGAGTTTTGAGATGCAAGGACTGGAATTTTCATGCTGTTGCTTCTGTCACATTCTAAATTTCATGGCCAGTCACAAGGCCAGTGCAGATTCAAAGGAGTGGTAAAGCAGTAAATTAACATTGCTAAAGAGCTAGAGGCAGAGGAAGAAGTAACATTATTGTAATGATATACCTACCTTCGTAAGAGAAATTATAAGTACTGATTTACAGGATTCCACTATCCCAGATTCCTGAACACAGGGCAGGGGGTCCGAAATGATTAATTCATCAAACATATCGAGAATCTAATATGTGCTGGCCCTACGGAAATAAAACATATAACCCCTTACTTGAAGCAAGAATCATACTTTTTCCTTAGTCTTCTCAAATTAAGTCCTTTAAGGTCAGGAATTGAGTGCTCTACATAAAGAAAGCAACAGGTATTTTCTCGAGTAGCTTCAGTGCTTAGGATTCTGCTATTTACCCCTGAGGTACTTTGCTAGAAGATAAATGTGGCGGCTTCTGTGAATTACTGATGCTTTCTGCAGATCCCACGCTCTGGGCTATAACATCTGCACTCAGGGTGTTTGGTAAAGCATATGACTATTATTTGGCTCTATCTGCCTTTTCCTGTTACATACTTTACCATATGGCAAAGAGGCCAAGAGTGAACTCTCGTGGCTTAAAATAATTAGAATAGGTGACAGAAGGAAGTTTTGGAATTGTCTGTACTTTATGTGCAGACCCAAACATTGACTAAGATATAAAATAAAGAATCATAGATGGGAAGGGACAATAAAAATCATCTGGCCATCCTTCTATTTAAAAGATAAGAAAATTGAGACTTGACATTAAGTGATATGTGGGTGTTAAAGTATTTATTTAGCAAAAGACCTGAAACTACTTCCGGTATTCTGACTTGCTTTCTGCTGATATGTCCACTATTGTCTGTCATCTCAAAACTGTACATTCTTAAGAAACAGAAATGATATCTAAAATTTATTGAGAGCTATCTTATTATGTGCCAAGCATTGTGCTAAACTTGGAGTTTCTCAGTGAATCCTTGTAATGATTAGAAGAGTGGATATTATTAGTATGCCTGTTTACAGAGGAGGGGAGCCTGAGTACTGTTACGAACCACACAAGACTGAAAATTCTAGACTAAAAATTCTACTTGTCTTAATTCATTAATCCTTTAAATCTACCCATTTAATTGAGTTTTAGGTTTTTATTAATTTTAAACTTTTCATTTTACAAAATTAAAAATTATATTAACAAGATGCTTTTGAAATCATGTTGAGCCTCTTTGTTTCATAGATGAAATATATGAGTTCCAAAAAGGTTAAAATAACTTGCCTAAGGTCCCACGATTAGTTCGTGGTAGAGTTAACACTGGAGCTCAGATGTTTCCTGATTTTCTCCTTTATCTTAATTTGGTATAATATCAATAATATCTTCTCAAACCTCTGTTATCTATTTTATATTTTATACTCATACAGTTTTATTGAATTTTATAGAAAGTTTGATGTAAATATATTTTATGATTTTGTCAAAGAGGTTCTCACTATAGCCTTTAGATGGCACAAGTTAGCTAATTCATGTTTTGCAGCTACAGTAATTACTGGAGGTTAAAGAAAAGTTTATGGAAAGCAGAAGGGTTGAGTAATAATTTAAACAAAATAAACGCATTACCAGAAAAGCCATCCTACATTTAGAATCAGTTTTCTGAATGAGTCTTTATAAATAAGAGGCAAATGTTTGGAAGATTTTCCAGAGGTTCTCAATTTGCGCCAACCAATATCAGGAGTCACTAGAAATAACTCTTGGGGATAGATTTTGGGATAAGAATTGAAATTAGAGAGGTTTTCTGAAGTGGATGTCAGAAGGTCTCATTTATGAGTCTCCAAATACACAGGACAAGTTTATTTCTCCATTGGCCTACGCTACTTAGTACAGATTTTCTTGACATTTGTTACTTAATTGCCTGTTCTGAAGACTTAACATGACTTTGACTAAAAAGTTTTTAATGTATCTCTGTAGGGTGGTGTTAGCGCACAGTACCTTGCACTTACTAGGGCTATAGGAATCATTTACAGAATTGAATTTTCCCACTTGATTTTTTTTCTCATTGTTTTCCCTGGAGGGATTTCAAATTCCTTTTTTAAGGAGGCAATGAAAAATGGTATTTGCTATGCCTTTTGTGTTGACTTTTGTAGTCAGTGTGAAGAACTCTAGGCAAATCTGTTTTTCCTGAGCTCTAGTTTAGTTCTGAAGAAAATACTAAGCTAACAAAAAATTGTATCTACCAAAAAGGTGAAAATGTGTTGAATTGAGGGAGAGATGGTAAAAAATGTTCCTGTGTTATTCAGTTAGTGTGTATTCTTTGGAACACTCTATCTAATTTTCAAAATTATATGATTTATGAGCATCAGAATCTGAATTCAAGTTTGCATAGGCAAATTTAATTTTTCCTGACAATGCCAGTTTCATGTTCAAGTAATAATATGAAATAGGAAAAGCCAATCATTGGTATTTCTGGGTTCTGATCGGCCTATTTTCATTTTAAGTGGCATTTCCCTTCTCACGTCACTCCTAGCAGCTGACGTCTTCTTATTCTTTTCCTGTCATTTCTCACAAAAATCCATCCTCTCAATCTCTACAATAAGACATATATGACTGATGGTAGCTTCAAATATTCCTAACCACCAGATTTTTCAATTTTGTGTAACTAGCCTAAACTGCCTCCTAAACCAAAAGCATAAAGGAAAATAGGTGAACTATTTTTATAAAAATATACATATAGTCATTATAAACATTCACATACACTCTAAATAAATATCTCCTAAATGGTATCTTTTAAATCCAGGTGCTGAACTTTGGTGAAAATTCTTTTCTATACATCTGTACCTGAACACATATGTACAAAAATAGGATACAAGCTATTGCTGGTGAAATTAAACTCTCCAGCAGGTCATCTATCCCAACAACTAAGTAATTACTTTTCTTACTGGTAAGACAACTTGCACAAAAAGTGAGTAGTTTAAAATGCATAGTATCCAATTATCCTCCATAATTTAATGATATTTCTCTTTTAAATATTCTTAAATATGAAAGGCTATTTCCTATTATTCTTATATTGGAAAATAAGTTATGACTGTGAAGCCCATTCTCAGTTTTGGACATCTTGTTGTATAGTTTCTGGTAAGCAAGATCAGAAAACTTGCATTTTTGTCTTTAACTAGAAGAGATGCCAAGTCTGGTTCCTATTAACTTCATGAAGGAGAAGAGTTAAGAGATGTGGGGTGTAAGTCTGTGATAAAGCCACTAGAAACATCTCAGTTCTAGTCTATTGGTCCAGTTACTATTATGCTGCCTAGAACAATAGTTTATTATCAAAGAATTACATCAGATTCATCATACCTCTACTACTTTTTAAAATTTTATTTAAATTTTTATAGGGAAATATATTCTGTAGAAGGTGGGATTTTGTGTACTTGGTCTCTTGAATACTGTTCTACTGCAAATATGTGTCAATCATTGTTTGGTCCTTAAGATTCAGAATTTTCTCTCTCTCTCTCTTTATTCTAATATAAACCCACATATTTCTTCTCCTTTCAGTTCTGCAGAGTGGAGATTTTCATCCAAAGCAAACAATTAACTGATTAATAATGTACTGAGCACACTGCCAAATGCTGAAGGTTATGAGGCAGTGCTCCTTACTTGCCTAGAATTTTGGTTATGGACTCAGGCTGAATGTGTTTGTGTGTTGCTTTATGTCTTAGTTACTTTTCTCTCGTTGCTGAGACACAATACCCAACACCCAAGGTTAAGGGAAAAGAGGTTTATTTGGCTTAAAAGTTCTAGAGGTTTCAGTCTACAGTCAGCTGGATCTAAGGCAGAATGGTGTGGCAGACAGGCAGAAGGCAGCAATGTAAGCAAGGGGGGGCAAGCAAGGGAATAGACGATTCTCTTTCTGTCCCTTATATTTTATCCAGGCTATCCACTTTAGGGTGGGTAGCGCTCCCACCCTTAATCCTAACATCCTTAATCCTAGTATCACATCCTTGATCCCAGCAGAACTATGCCAAACCAATCAGTGGTGTAATCACACATTCTAGATCCAGCCACCTCTGAAAACACCCCACCTATGACCACATGAGGCTTTGTGGGGGTACATCTAGACACAAACCATAACTTTACTACTTACTAGCTGTGTGATCATGGGCAGTTTCGCCTCTGTGAAGTGAAGATGACAGTGAAAGTCAAAGATCGTTGATTTAATTTTTTGAGATAATCTGTGTAAATAATTGAGCCTAATACCTGATAATATAGACAATAAGTATTATTACTTGTTCTTTTTATTAATTATTTTTCAAGACCATTAAACATGAAATCTGTCCTAAGGAAATTTACAATCTAGCTAAATTAACATTCATATATAGCATTGTAAGGAATAGAATAAAATAATTAGTGTGGACTGTGACAGGAATTCATGGAGGATGCAGGGATTTAGCTAAGATTTGACAGGTGGGTAAGGTTTGGGACTGCCAAGAAGTAAGGGGGACAAGATATCCTAATGTAGATGAAATGTGTTAAGGGTAGTTTTCCTTGAGCATCTGGAGACTTGGGGTCCTTCCATCTTTTATGGATAAGCTGCTTCTAGGGCTAGGTTCTGGCAAGACCAGGAAGACTGTTGCTTCGGGACCTCAGGGTTTGATGAATTTGTTCTGTGGGGATTAATAGAGTAGATGGATGAGTAACAGAAATGGTAATTAAGCAATATGATAGGACAGACTGGGGCATAACAATGATTAATGGGATGCCTCAGGTGAGTACCAAGGCACGAGGCAGAACTGAGAGCTCTTGATGTACTGGAGAAGTGTCATTAATCAGCATTACATCATGCTTGAGAGTGGTTTTATTGAAATTATAAAATGGGTACTTAAAATAACATTAAAAGCACAATTTTAAACATGCACAATTGATTCTAGTGAAACATTATGCCAGAAAAAAATTTCAACCTTCCAGAGGACTGTACCCCTAGAAAAAGAAAGTTGTGCTCCTTAAAGCTGAAAGTAGCCCATTGACACAGAATGGCCCTGCCAATTTTACCTTCTAAAGCTGTTCTTTTCATTGGAAACCACAGCAAAAACAGAAAGGAAATTTTGGCAATGCTTCTTCCTGCCTCGTGTGCCTTGTAATGTCGCCCAATCTCTCAGCCAAGGCTGGCTGTTTCTTCCACATCAGATCTCCAGAGAATGTGTAAAGGAAGGGGTTCTGGACAATGCACAAACATCTGTTGAATTTGGGACAATTTATTGCATCTGAACATCAAAGAGAGAATATGGAATTTGGGGCTGTATAGTCAGGGGAGGATCAGGTCTCTCACTTTGAGCTGCTCTGATGAGGTCGTTGGGGCCAGGGTGTGGTTTAGTATCAAGCACCTAAATCAAGTGGTTAGACTAGAGACCAACATTCAGAATTAGATTTGAATTGCTGGTCAGGTACCCTAGGAGCTGGTCAAATGGGAAGAGTTCAGGTTTTCAAGAAGGCTTTTCTAAACTGAGCTTAGAAAGACAAGAATAGGAAAGTGCCGTAGTACATAATTGGTGCATCTGACAGGCTCTGAAGAGCTGGTCACCTAGAATACCTGGTGAGGTTTCTTGACCCACCTATACTTTCAAGGTTAGGTCATGGCTCCCCTTAATTTGGTTACTCTTAAAGGGACTCTGATAGTGATTCATCAGAATTAATTGAATAATTAGACACCACCTTCCCTCTTTATTAAGAAAAAAATGTTGCGATCTCATGCTAAAATAAACTAAAATGAAACAAACACCTGCAAAAACTTGCCGTGGTCAGATTAATTCAGATTACTATCTTCTTGCAATTGTACTGTCTTATTTTTAAACTATAACCTTGTTTTAGCCCTTAGTGGGGTGAATGGTGTTCCCCATACAATGTATGTGCAATTACAACCTGTGAATTTGACATTATTCAGGAAAAGAGTCTTTGCGGATGTAACTAAATTAAGTATTTTGAGACTGTATTGTCCTTAATTAGGATAGGACACAAATGTAATGAAAAGTGTCTGGTGATTGTGAAAAGGGAAGAGAATACTCAAATAGAAAGGAGAACTAGGGAGGTGGGAAAGGGAAAGGAAGGAAAAGGAAAAGAAACAAAAAAGAAAAAAATGAATAAATGTAAACATAACTGTTGTAAAGAAGGAAGGGAAGAGGAGTTGAAGGGAGGGGTGGGGAAAGGGGAAAAAAACTCCCAAGATGTAACATGTACAGGTGCAAATGAACTGTGATGAGTGTGATTGTTACGTAGGTCTAAAATGTACCAGTAAATCTTCTTGGTTAAAAAAAATGATAAAAGAAGAAGACACAGGTAAGAAACAGATGTAAAGAACAAGGCAGAGGCAGACGTGGTGGTGCACACCTATAATCTCAGCACTCTGGGAGGTTGAAGCAGGAGGATCACAAATTCAAAGCCAGCCTGGGCAATTTATTGAGATAGGGAAATCCTGTTAAAACAAACAAACAAACAAATAAACACCAACAACAAAAACAAGGCAGAGATTGGGAATGATAGATGTAGAAACCAAGGAATGCTAAGGATTACCAGCTGCCATTAGACGGTAGAAGAGAAATACACAAGAATGAAATGAATTTTCCCTGATAGCCTCCAGAGAAACCAAACCTTGCTGACACCTTGATTTTGGACTTTAGCCTCAAAAACTACGAAAGAACAGATTTCTGTTGTTTTAAGTCACCAACATGGTAATTTATTATAGCACCCCATAGAGATTATAACCTTGGACAGCTGTCTCAGGAGTGATTTTAGTTGTGGAGGTTCAGAAACTTGCTAATTTGAAGACTTTGTATTCAGTGATAACTCTCTATGGTCTGCTCCTGAGATCAGGGTTTTGGAGGCCAAGGGAGCAGAAAGCTTAGACATGGGTGAATGGATGGAATGTTCCAGATTTGTTTTTGTTTTTGTTTTTTGTTTTTGAGATCATGCTACGGTACTGTTTTTTTTTTTTTTTTTTCTGAACTTGGTAGTAGCCTTTTATTCCCCAACTCATGCCATCCAGGTTAGTATGATAGTTATCAATTCAGATGAGTTTAAATGCTTTGATAATTACTTAAAATACTATCTTAAAATGCAAAGTTGTTAGTCTTGGGCTAAAAGAATACAACTCCTGAAACTACAAACAAGTGATATGAGATCTGGTTTTATGAGTTTATTAATTAAAATATATAATGAGCACATTTGAGGACTCTGTCTTTCCCAAATTATGTTCTTGGTGGTTATTATACTCAGTACAATAGACTTCACTGGATATGGTTTACCCTTTCCTCTCAGTATATGTATGAAGATCCAGACTTGCAAAATGGACAGATAGAGGATGATGATTTGCTTTACAGAAGGGTCATTTGCATATAAAAGAATGAAATGCATGATGCATTCATTCATTCAGTGAACATTTATTTGAAAATCTATATGACAGACCTGGTTCTGTGGATTGGGGATAGAATGGGAAACAAGGCACCTCTCCTGTCCTCATTAAACTTGCTTCCTAATAGGGAAGTTGGATATTGAACAGATACACAGTCGTGTAAGTTAATAAGCATAATATAATATCACACAGTAATATATATTATGAAGAAGCTACTTCTCAATACCTGGACATATTTTGACAGGAAATTTCTCTCTTTATGATGTGATTTTTCAGCAAATCTCAGGTCCTCTAAAGACAGCAGTTTCCTAACTGGTCTCCTGGCTTGCATGCTTGAATCCCCTTAAATCTGTTCAGCAGCCAAAGTATTTCTAAACCATAAACGAAGGTCCTTCAATGAATTATTTTGCTTATAGGATAGAATCTGTGTTCTTAGAAGGTCTTACATTATTTGTCCCATCTACCTGTAAACTTGTTTCTTGCCAATGGCTTCTTTGTTCACTTTCTTGGCCATACTTTCAGTCCTTTGAGTAGACACATGTAGTTTCTCTGCTTATAATGCTTTCTGCAGATTGTAGGATACATATTTTACAGATTGTGTGTGTGTGTGTGTTTGCTTGATTCTTGCTCCCCGTCGGTCTTCTCCAGTCTGAAATTCCATGAAGGGCTGGTGTCACACCTGTCTTCCTAAATCGTAGCTCAGCACTTGGCACATAGACACTATAGGAAGATATTTGTTAAATGAATAAAAAAGGAAATGCACCAACAAGTGAACTCCAAATAAATCAGACACTTATCAGTACACATCGAATTGTTTCTCTGATATGAGAAACCGTAAGTGTAAATAAGAACAAAAGGGTATAATAGATATTATGTAAAAAAAAAAGATAGTATTCAAAAGAGAGGAGAACTAGATAGAGAAAAGGGGGGTAAAGAAGGAAGGTTAAAAGAAAAGTAAGATGAAAGGGAAAAATTGGCCCGTATTAGGAACGAGTTACCTCAATTATCCTTACATTAAATTGCATTGCTTTGTGAATTTATTGTTCTCCAGTCCTTTTGTGCCTAGTACTGCAGGGCCAGAAAGGAGCAGATTTACTGGAATCAGGTAATTTGTTGCCTACAGAAATGCTTTTGTCTTCTTTCACAGTGCAAGTTTATTGGTTAACAAATAGAAGACAGCCACCTAATAAATACAACTGGCGGTTGATTGTATATTCTCAATAAAATTTTTCTTCAACACAGTCTGGTAAACAGGTCTCTAATTTGTGAGTTCTCACTTTTCCTGTGGCCTATACACATTAAAGATTGCTATTCCCACTTTTAACCAGACACTTTTATCGTTTTTCCACCTATGAAAATTTTGGGAACTCTTACTGCTATTTGAGGGAGGAGATGCTCTTGAAGTCAGCTCTTTTCTTTTTGGAAGGCGAAAGTTAGAAACCACCTTTTTTGGGTGTCTAACATTTACCAGGGCTGGAGTTTCAGAAGTAGTTGGCAAAATCCCCACTACCAAGAAGGAGCCTAGAGGGCTGGGGATTTAGCTCAGTGGTTAGAGTGCTTGCCTTGCAAGCACAAGGCCCTGAGTTCGATTCCCCAGCATCAAAAAAAGAGAAGGAGCCTAGAGTATGGTGGTTTGATGTTATAGCTCTACAAATGTTATAGTTCCACTCCACTATGCACTATACAGTAATTGTGGACGGTTTTGGAAACTTAATAGCCCCGCGTGACATTATTTTAAAGGGAGGCTGTAACCAGATTGCCAGATTGAAAAAACTTTATGGAAAATCAGAAGTCAATTTATCCTAAAATACGATTAAACATCACTTTTTTGCTCTCTAGGTAGAATCAGAAAACATTTCTTGAGTTATTGGGACAATATCCAATACTTAGCCAAAACTGCCTGATTTTTATATTTTCTAAATTTTTATAATGAATATATACTTTTTACTAAAAATAGATGAGAGAGAAGGCATTATAGGGAATATGGTGACATAAGTATGAGGGCCCATTGTAATGGAGGCAAGGTGCAAATGCCCTGCACTTGATGTTGTCAGTCATTGATTGTGTTTTGAGCCTCAGCCCAACAGGAATGGGCCCAAATAAGCAGATTAACAACTGGAGTTTATCTTGATATTCTCTTCAGGGTGATCTTTCTCTTTGGAGGAGACTTGTATTTGTTTACAGTGTAGACATGATCAGAGAATGTATTTGCAATTAGGCTTGAAATCTTCAAATTGTGATGTAAAAATCCAACCTGGACTTGCTTTTTCCTTCCTATTTCTATTCTGCCATGCTAGCTACTGAAGTATAGATACTGTTGTTTTGCCCTGGGTTTCTTCTTATCATTCTCTCTTCTAGATATTTAATGGCTTAAAATGAATCACATAAAATCTTCTTTTGGAGAACCTACTGGTTTTTACTTTTTTTTTTTTTTTTTCATTTTTGAGACAGAGTCTTACTATGTATGTAATTCAGGCTGGCTTTGGATCACTTTTGTAGCACAGGCTTACCCAGGATCACCCTTGTAGTGATCCTCCTGCCTCAGCCTCCCAAGTGCTGGGATTATAGGCATGCACTACCATGCCTGACTGGTTTATACATTAAAAAGAATGAAAAAGACATCTGTTCACGTTTTTATTGTGCTTTATAATTGACCAAGTGTTTTAATCTTTTTTTAATAAAAAATGTAATTGTGGTAGAGTATACATAGCCTAAAATTTATCATTTTAACCATTTAAAAAATATAATTCAGTAGTATTAAGTACATTCACATTGTTGTGCAACCACCACCCACTCTAGAACTCTTCATTTTGCAAAACTAATTAAACAATAATCTAAGAAGTATTTCATTTTCTTAGACATTATTTCATTGATCTTCTCCATAGACCTGAAGGCAACAGGGAAGGTATTATTACCTCAGTGGAGCACAGTGATAAATGAGTCAGGCTCTGGAATGGGACTGTCTG